>JACGAQ010002163.1:0-45164 GCA_014119065.1 Orius insidiosus | reverse complement strand
TTCTTTGGGGCATGTCGAGGCCAATACTGGAGCATAAACATCATCGTTGTGTTTTTATTTTGGCCTCCACAGCCATCGGCCATACATCTAAGGACCGTAATCCCAGAGAAGTCTGTGTTGCATAGCTTGTGGAATAATGCTGATGCTATTTCATTCGATCCTTTGGGTACTCGTGCTCTCCCCAAGTGTATAAAAACGTTGGTCGGGGTTAACGGATCTTGGGATGAGCCCTGAACAATCGTAAAGTTATAAAGGTACAGCTGTCTACTGTAGTAGACAGACTGATCAGGAATTTTCGGCAACGCAAAGTTTTTTGGGCAGTCAAAACTCAACGTTAATAAATCGTCTTGCTTTTCCTTAAGGAGAGCAAAAAATGCAGAGGCCCGCTTCTTGTGGAGCAAGTACTCAGTCATAAGCTTTTGTTTTTCACCTGCTATCTTTGCATTTTGTATTCTTTCCTTCAATTCTAAACATTTAAACACATCAGTTCTTGGCGACCCAAAACCAATGTTGAATCTTGTGTTAAATATCATGCGGAAGAACGAATGAGTGACCTGAGTAGGCTCTTCTCGGTTTTCATTAAACATACGCCACATCCGTCTTATGTTCAGCTCGCTTTTTAGGTAATTCCTGACGGAGGTTTTACCGACAGTAATGGGACTCGACGCATTTAAACGACTTAATAAACTAATCACGTCGTCCCTTTTTGTGTCGTAGAGCCTCGATTTCCGATCTCCGCCCCTCTTCTCTTTGGGTGTGGTCCCATCAATTTTGAAATTTTTAATGACAGTATTGACTCGGTGCTTTGTTATTCCTAAAATCTCTAAGAAAGCTGTCCTGCATACAGGTACCTTGATAGTGGGCGTGCGAACGAAGTACCTCACACTCCTCGTTTTTGGTTCACGAAGGCCAACATTTCGACGACGTTTCACGGGAAGATGCTCTATGTTTTTAAGAATGAAAGCATCTTGAATTTGTTTATCCTGTCGTAAAACGCTTGATGAAAACTGTTCGCATCACTCACCGATAGAGACTACATCTGTAAGCGTTCGAAGAATGCCCACACTTGGGTTTCTTCGGGTTTCCGGTCGGGCAATATCTGTAACGCAAAACGTAAAAAAAAAAAATGAGGAAACCGTGAAAAAGCCATTTAAAAAACATAATAGTTCATACTAAATAAATCACACACTTTCAACAATGATTAGTGATTGGAAACCAAAATAAAAATCTAAAATGAAGAGACGTAAAAGGTTCAACCTACCTTGAACTTTCCCCTATTCCTTTTCCAGGTACTAGGATTCCTCTTCCTCTTCCTGGCTTGATTTTCCGGCACTTCCTCCACAAATTTATCCATTTTTCAATTGATAAAAATAACTAACGAACACTGTATAATATAGGTACTCGTTTTTAACAACAGGTCTGTAATCACGTTATCTAATACGTAAGCAGAAACACTGGCGCTACCTAGCGGATTGGAGATGGACGGTTTTGCTAGTGGAGATGCTGCACACCGGCGGCATTTTCTCACCCTCAAAACATATGGATTTAGCCGATTTTGCTTTGAACTCTCGATGCCAGTAGGAAGGAATGTCATTAAAGGACATAATTTAAAAAAAAAACACTTTCTAAAAATTGAGGAGTTGGCCGGTTTTGCAACTAGACGACACAAATGTGCACGGATTTTGTTCAATATAAAATCGGTATCTTTTTCAAGTATATTTTTCTCTGTGATATAATTTTCTAGAATTTCGGTGCAAGTTTCGGCTTTTCGGATATTTGAGAGTGCCCAGTAAAATCAATTGCCCTGATAAGTATGTGATCATTGTTTAAATTGGTATGCATATCATTAAAATATGATTTGCATTTAGCGCATTTATTCCTCTGAACTACTTTTTTTTACAATTGCCCCGGCAAAATAGGCATTTTTTTAAATGTCATTGGAATGTAATCTAAAGAATATTTAATTTTGAAACTTCGGAAAGGAACCGACTCAGGGGAATGGTTTTTTGCTGGATTCTTTGTTTCGAGAAAACTTTCGAAAATTCGGCTTCCTTACTACCTTGAACAGTACTCCGTTTTCAACAACGTAATCTTTGTATGGAGCGTTTTGCAAGATCTTCATTATTGCTGCCAGTAAAGCATCTGATGACTGAGCCTGTATTACTCTTGAGTTAAATCCGTTTTCGATAGCTAGTTATCACAAAATTTCGACTTAATGCATCACAATGACTCATTTTCTTTCCCTTTCTATGTTCAATAACGTAGTCAAAGCCATCTAAAAACATTGCCCAACGAGCAACTTTGGGCGATACATTCTTCTTACTTAGTGTCATTTGAAACGCGGCACAATCGGTAATGATTTTGAATCTGATTCCTGTGAGATAAACTTTAAAATTGTGTACTGCAAGGATCACCGCCATCGCTTCAAGTTCATAACTTGAATATTTTCTCTCATTATCTGTGGTTTTTTGGCTACTGTATCGAATAGGATGAAAATTACCATCTTTGACATCTTTCTGAAGAAGCACTGCGGCGAAACCCTCACTACTCTGGCATCAGTATGTCTTCTGTCTCGGGTTGTACAACATCAAAATAGGTTGTTCAGCTAGTTTTGACTTCATTAAACGAAAAGAATTCTTTCGAGCTTCATTAAGAAAGAATTTATGCTTACTGTAAGTCGACGAGCAACTCATAATTAGCGATGAACTTTCGGAAACATCCAGGTAACCCAAGGAAACTATGAACTTCTTCATAACTTCGTGGCTCTGGATAATTTATCACCGCCTTCACCTTCGCTGGTGATTGTTTGACAAATCCATTTTCAACGACATGTCCCAAATATTCAATCGAGGTTTTCATAAACTTGCATTTCTTTCCAATTTATTTGCAGTCCAAAATCTTTACAGCGCTGCAACACAGTATTAAGTCGAGAAAACGTTTTCTTCACTATCTTTTCAGGGATTAAGATGTCGTCAAAGTAGATTACAACAACTTGAAAAATCAATTCCTGGAATACGGCATTGATGAATCTTGCAAATATCGCAGGTGACGTACTTAATCCATACGGCAAGTGACCAGTCGGTGTCACAAAAGCTGTGTATTTTCTAGAATTTTCGTCGATAGGTACATGGAAATAGCCATTTTTTAGGTCTAAGGCACAAAAGACTTTCGCTCCTCTAAATTTATCTAGTTAATCGTCAATTCGTGGAACTGGATATCTATCTTTCACTATCTTCTTATTCAATGGTCTATAATCAACGCAATTCGAGTCCCTCCATCTTTTTCCGCACTAGTACAAGTGAGCTTGCATACTCAGAGTTGCTTTCTTCGATTATTCCATTGAAACCAGTCAGATATTTGTGCGTTCACATCTGCGAGTTCTCCAGGACTAAGACGTCGATGGTGCTGAAAAACAGGCTGGTCATCATGTCGCATGCTGAGAATAGTACTGTGACAAGTCAAAAAAAATTGAATTTTGAGTTATTACTAGTCAGATAGAGCTCGAAGAAAAACGGGAGACTCTATCCTTCATCCAGAAGGAAGAAACCGAGTTACCACAGAAAACAGCAGGAAAAAGGTTTGTAACGGGATAAAGCTCAAAATACGTTGTTAGGGAGAACTCAAGGTTAGAATCCCTCGAAATAATTTTTGATTTTCCATAACTATACAATCTTGGATAATGGCTAATCTTTTTCTTTCTCTCAAAGTTTTGTTATTACATTTCTTTTCAAATTATAATTTTTAAATAGGTATTATTATTTTTTTTGTACTCGTTTTTTTAGAATCCACTATTCCTTCGACCTAAGAGGTTACAGACCTTCCTGAGCTCTGCACTGAGGCTGCAGAGATTCTAGAGGTTCCTCTCAGTTCTCCTGAGGGCTATTCAGATCGCCGAATCGTGGACCTGATGTTTTCTTTGAAGAAGTCCGCAGAGCTTCTCTCCATGGTGAGGGGAAGTTCGACTGCTATCTGAAGCATTTAGAACTCGTCAAAGAAGAGAGAAAAGGGATAGTAACACCCTTAAATTTTGTTGCTAGTAATAAAGACACCATAAGTTCTGCTAGGTGTATATATTTTGTGTTTAGAATGTGCAACGAAGTTTTTGCATTGCGATCAGAGGAAGACTCGGAACAATCTTGAATGCCAACATTGGAGTGGTTTCAGGAGTTTGGCATCGGGGTGCGGTTTCAGCACTGCTGAAGAAATCCTCGCTGGGGATACGTTTTTTTTTCAACGTTCCGTTTATGTCTAAGCCGACGTTTAGAAATTATGAAGACCAAATCCGAAAAGGTATTCTTCATCCACTTTGGTATGATACTGTAGGGCAAATTAACTTAATAAAACTTAAATAAAGCATAAAAAAATGTAAGAATTTTATTAAACATAAAGAGCGATCGGTTTATCAGAGTCGGCATAAGTCAGGACAACCCCAAAAGCAGTCTTGCCAATCACAATAATTCCCTGTCTGTTACAGTTTTAAATTTTTCCTTTTGTATAAGGCATTGACATGGCATCTGTCGAGGAGATGAAACTTGCTGCCTCGAGGAAGCACACATTGCAAGGTCATGTGGCGATGTGGATGACCGCGTTCCACAAATACAGGTAACCTGGTCGCGGATGGTGCTTGGCCTTTTGGTCAGCGTAACCATAACTCGCCTTCAGGGCTCGTAAGCATTTAAGCATTTATTATTGCAGTTATATCCCATACCTTTATTTTTATTGTTTTAGGCAGTTATAGTTGGTTAAAACTAAAAAAGTTCTCCACTTAGGTGTTAAGAACAGGTTCTGCTTGGTGTGCAAAAAGGCAGAAAACAGGGATATTGCTCTGAGGGAGTTCCTCTGCAGCCATGGAATCCGCAATTATTGCGAGGGATTTGCGATGAGTGAGGAACTCTACGGTATTCGGTAAGAGATTTTTTTTATGTACCTAGTTTGTTTCTACCTACTACCTTATAATAAGAAACCCTAGGGCCCAAATGTCTGGGCCAATCGTTCTAACAGAACATCCAACTTCATTCAGAGATTGTTTCTGAAGAAAAGAAAAAGAAAATTCAACAACAGTAGGGTCTTCTAAATGCTACAGCGAACAACTGCACTGCAACCCCACAGTGATTATAAAGGTAGAATTATAAAGTCTTCTTTCTCAGTATATCTACGTCCTCAGACCACAATCGTCAATCGAAAAATGATGAACTCCCAAGAAAACTACGATGTTGAAATCATTGCCGAAGACAGAGTTGTACCGCTCATCGCCCGATTGTCAGCCAGCTCCTTATTTCCAGGAGAGTTTTCATCTGGTTTTTTAGAAAGGAAAAAGAAAAAAAAATCGAAATCCACTACGTTGACGCAAATATTCTGAGTATAATCGTCGAATATATATATACGGGGAGTTTCTCAAGGGGACGCGCGACGGCACGGAGTATGCGATTTAAAAAATACCTTCATGTAACATAAAAACGCTAGTTCATTTCCATCATATCAAAAGTTGACTTTGTTGAAAGTTGAAAAGGTTTAGATTTTACCATTTCTTTTAAACATTTTTACAAATGTTTACTTTAGAGAAAATTAGTTTTAAAGTCACTACTGATTACGTAAAAGTCACAGTTGAATTTGGTGTCTTCCAAGATCCAAATTTTACATATTTCACCAAAAACCACATATTTGAAGAAAATATAGATAAGGGGGGCAAAATGGCCTTACTCCGATTTGGCCGAAAAAATTCTTAAGATGCCTCTTTATGTGAATAGAACTGACATAAATTTCAGATCAAAAACCGAACGGTTTTCGAGAAAACGGGTTTATACTTTTTAGAAAAACTCAATATCTCGAGAACTAATGATCCCACAGAGCCCAGCTTTTTTGTAAACTATTTAGCATCTAAAGACGCATCTTTGAGAATTATTTGAAATTTTTCCAAAGCTTTTAAGTGTGAAAAATTAATTTTTATAAATTTTAAGGGGTCAAAAAAAGTGGTTCCCGCAGGGGGGCGACACCAAATTAATACAGATTTTAGAGGGACCTAAATATTCCTCTCATAATTTTTTCAGATTTTTTGAGGTGGTACTTCAGTATTTTATAATTTTTTTTCTGAATTTTAAGCTGTTTTTTCGCAATAAAAAAGTGGTTCCCTCAGAGGGGGCGACACCAAATTAATACAGATTTTAGAGGGACCTAAAATGTACCTCTCATAATTTTTTCAGATTTTTCGAGGTGGTGCTTCAGTATTTTATAACGATTTTTCTGAATTTTAAGGAGTTTTTCGCAATAAAAAAGTGGTTCCCTCAGAGGGGGCGACTCCAAATTAATACAGATGTTAGAGGGACCTGAAATGTACCTCTCATAATTTTTTCAGATTTTTCGAGGTGGTATTTCAGTATTTTATAACTTTTTTTCTGAATTAAAAACAAAAAAATTTCTGATGTCCTGAGATGAGATGTTTTAGACTACATCTGGAGACATCTAAGATAATTACTGTCAAGCGCTAAAAAAATTATAGTTTCGAAAAAAAAAAAGTAATAATAATAATTTGCCAATAATTCATTCAGTCTTCATCGCTATCCTCATTTATTACGATGTCGTACTCTTTGGCATCGAATAAATTCGTCAATATGATGCTGGTTGAACGACTTGAGACTTATATCTGCCGTTGGACAAGTAACAATCACTGCAGCAACGTGCGAGCAGTGAGCAGCACCCTACCGTCCGTAGGCCATTTGCACATTCGCAGCGCAATACCTTTTTATACCAAAGATACTCGTCGAATCGGGCTCATATTCAATGAAACATCTGTAAATCGACGTTGTTACGGCAACATGACGTATGACCATACCATATTTGGGCATTTTGAGGTAAGCACACCCCTGGGTTCGTATTTTCGCAGGGAATCGAACGGTATGATTAAAAATGCTATTGGCAGCCTTGAAACAGCCGCAATTGCGAACGAACAACACTGCGTATGATTAGGAGTGTTATCAACTAGTCGTATGACCGCCATTTTCCACTCATGAAAAGTTGCCCCAAACTGATACGACATGTTGCCGCAACAACGTAGAAATGTTATTGTAATTTTTCATATGTAATTTTTTTTTTTTTTTTAGTAAATTAATTTTTAACTTCACCGCTCACTTTTTATTGCGAAAAACTCCTTAAAATTCATAAAAAAGTTATAAAATACTGAAATACCACCTCGAAAAAATCTGAAAAAATTATGAGAGGTACATTTCAGGTCCTCTAAAATTTATTAATTTGGAGTCGCCCCTCTGAGGGAACCACTTTTTTATTGCGAAAAACTCCTTAAAATTCAGAAAATCGTTAAAAATACTGAAGCACCACCTCGAAAATCTGAAAAATATGAGAGGTACATTTTAGGTCCTTCTAAATCTGTCTTAATTTGTGGTGTCGCCCCCTCTGAGGGAACCACTTTTTTATTGCGAAAAACAGCTTAAAATTCAAAAAAAATTGTAAAATACTGAAGTACGACCTCAAAAATCTGAAAAAATTATGAGAGGAATATTTTAGGTCCCTCTAAAATCTGTATTAATTTGGTGTCGCCCCCCCTGCGGGAACCACTTTTTTTGACCCCTTAAAATTTATAAAAATTAATTTTCACACTTAAAAGCTTTGGAAAATTTCAAATAATTCTCAAAGATGCGTCTTTAGATGCTAAATAGTTTACAAAAAAGCTGGGCTCTGGGGATCATTAGTTCTCGAGATATTGAGGTTTTTCTAAAAAAGTATAAACCCGTTTTTCTCGAAACCGTTCGTTTTTTGATCTGAAATTTATGTCAGTTCTTATTCACATAAAGAGGCATCTTTTAGAATTTTTTCGGCCAAATCGGGTAAGGGCCATTTGCCCCTTATCCCGCTATAGCCTTTTCCTCAGTTTTTCGGCAGAGAAACCCCGTTTTTACCAAATTTTGGTAGTTTTGATACTGGATTTTATGATTTCCTCTGCTTTTTCATAAAGAAACCGTATTTCTACAGGACTTTAGAAATTTTCCTCAGTTTTTCGGCAGAGAAACTCCGTTTTTACCAAATTTTCGGTAGTTTTTATCGGTTTTTGTCTTACCTCTGGCGAGTCGAAAGGGTATTTGGGCGAAAATTTAAATTGAAGTGTGAAATGTTCTCCTTCGTATAACGTCCTTCTGCACCTGTCTGTTAATAGTCCATCTAAAATTTAGAAATTAAAAATTATTTAAAAAAAAAATATTAAAAAAACTTACAAACTTAAGTTTCGCCTTGGTCACTATCGACGACGACACCTGGCGGCGGCTCTTTGATAAGCGACATTAACTCTTTTTGTAATCTCCTCTGAAATAACAGAAAAAAAAAATTTAAACTCAAAAATTTAAAAAATGTGCCTTTGAGGCTTACCTCCCATCTCCCATCATCCAGGATGATTTTATTCGCTTTATTTTTATTCATTTTAAGCGCCATTTTGAAAGAAAAGGGAAAGGGAAATCGAAAATGACTACATAAAAATATCTGTAATTAAATAAATTATAAAAGTGCGTTTGGTATTGACGCGGAGGAGTAGCTCTTTTAAAAGCCTGCTTTCGTATGCGACGGTATTTTTTCCTTCGCTCAACGCTATATCTTCCAGAGGGCTATCGACGCTAGTTCGAACTTTTCCGAACATTTCGCAGTTTTCCAAAAAGACGAGGACATCGGTAAAGAAGGAATCTGTAGGGAAGATGACACGTTTGGCCATTTTTCTTAAAGATAAGAACGCATCGCTTTGTGTAGTACCATGTATCGGGGGAAAGCTTTTTATTATAAGGCTCCAAACTTCTTATCAATCTTGATATTCCAAATTCGTAGTTTCCTTTAGCACAATATAATGTACCGATGATCAAATTGACGATAGATAAATGAAAAACTTTTTTGTCAGGTTCTTTAGTGGAGACGTTCTTCTTCTTTCTCGATTTTTCTCATGAGTCTTCGGCTTCTCGTTCATCGCAGACATGATGTAAGAAACACACAGGTTGGCTAACACGACAGGACTGACGTTAAGCAAGTTGGCATACGACTTTTTGACAATCGGCTCATAAAATCCGATCGCTTCTTTATATTTGTTGTCCTGTATGAATAAAACGTTGGCCACCTGAAGCCTCCATGTATCATTTTCATTGCAGAACTCAACAGATTTTTGAAAGATGGATTCTACTTGATGATACTGTTCTAAATCCCAGTAGATTTTCGCCTGCGCCATCAAAACAGGCATGTAGCTATCCAAAGTCTCTTCATAATCAGCGACCGCTCTTTTGGCAGCCGAATCATCCTGCGAGCTTCTCGCTTCTTGCACGCTTGGTCGCTTTCCTTAAGCTTTCCGTATGCCGGACTGCTATTCCTCAAATTTTTTATACGCATCATCAGGCGATGTTTGCTGAGTGATCAAAGCGTCGATGAAACTATACAGATACTGCGAAAGATATTTCTGCGTTAAATGCTGATTTTCTGCTATGACGTGAAATGGAGCTAATTGAAATATCCATATTTGCAGTATAGTATAAGAAGATTTCCTAATGTTTCAGGCGGGAATGGATTTTGTTGGAGAAGAAACTGAAGTTTTTCAAAGCCTTCTGTAGGTCGCATTTCCATATTCATCAATGCCTGATTGTGCAGTGTGACTGCATCAAGTTCTTCTTCAGATCGAGGTGGCATATCTGTCAAAGCTTCTCTAGATGCGTCCAAATTTCCAAGTTTAAATTCCAAAGCAGCCTTAAGATTGAATGCTTCAATCAAAGCAGTTTCATGTAGTACCATGGTGTTCCCTACGCTTCTAAACTCGATGCCTTCAGTGGCCATTCCCACTCCTAATTCAGGATGTTCTCGTATCCCTCTTTCCATTATTTCTGCTATGTACTTCACGGATTGTGAATAGTCTTTTAGTTTGTATAGCAAAGCGCAACACTGTATGATAAATGTGGGTCATATCCTTTGGTGATCAATGCAGTACTGAATTTCGGTAGTGCTTCTTGATACCTTTCTTCCTTATATAGAATACAAGCATGATTGATATCAGTATCTAGTTCATCATTATTGCTATTCTCTAAAAGCTCTGGCACTTATAAGGTCTTCTTCTCCATATTTTATGGCGGCTTTGAGTTTAGTCACTTTGTTTTGGTAACTGGGGTCAGTGATGGTTGTTAATACTTTCATAGCTTTGTCGTACATACATGATTGATACAACGCTTGGGCGTGATGTAGCTTGTAGTCGTTTTCTGTAGGTACGATTTTGGATAACCTTTCGTAGTATTCGACGGCGCTGAGGAAATCCTGAGTGTTGAAACTGCAGTAGGCGAGGAGTGAGAGTGAAGCGCGGGAGTTTGGGTTGACATCAAGCTGCTTACGAAGAATCCCGATTGCGTCGGAGAACCTCTGATCTTTTATCATACCGTAAATCGCTTTTGTATAATCGCCATCTTTGATGTTATAATTGTGCATATACATAGTTTGCTGATACGAAGTGTACGCCATCGTTTTAGCTTCTGTGTATACTCTTGCGTCCATAGCAACCCTTTTGACCTTCGCTATTGATTTTCAACCTTTCTTGAATCTATTAACTTAAACCTTTTTCAAGGTTCTTCTCATTTGCATATGTTTTTAAAACGTCAAATAATTTCACCACGCCACCTTTGCTTCACAAGCTTCCCCCAATGGCTGCCTAAGAATGTGACCTTGAGAAAAGGGTTCCTTTAAACGCTCCTTATAAGCCTACCTTGAACTCTTTTTCGTTCCTTAACTTAGACAACTTAAGGTTCCCCAAGCTACGTTGAAAAAAAAGTGAGAAATCGGAAGGAATCCTTTTAATTAACCAATAAGATCCTTCCGTTTGAGCACTCCTTAAGGTACCTCAATAGCTACATTGAAAAACCAGTGGGAAATCGGAAGGATTCCTTTTATTTAGCCCATGAGACCCCTCCGTTTAAGGACTCCTTAAGATACCCAAAAGCTACCTTGAAAAAACAATGGGAAATTCGAAGGATTCCTTTTAATTAGCCAATGAAAGCCCTCCATTCAAGGACTCCTTAAGATACCCAATAGCTACCTTGAAAAAACAGTGGGAAATTGGAAGGATTCCTTGTATATAGCCAATGGGAGCTCTCCATTTAAGGACTCCTTAAGGTGCGTCAATAGCTACCTTGAAAAATGGGAAACGGAAGGATTCCTTTTAATTAACCAACAAGAACCCACCGTTCGAGGACTCCTTAAGGTACCTCAATAGCTACATTGAAAAACAGTGAGAAATCGAAAGGATTCCTTTTATTTAGCAATGAGAACTCTCCATTCAAGGACTCCTTAAGATACCCAAAAGCTACCTTGAAAAAACAATGGGATATTGGAAGGATTCCATTTATATAGCCAATGGGAGCTCTCCATTTAAGGACTCCTTAAGGTGCGTCAATAGCTACCTTGAAAAATGGGAAAACGGAAGGATTCCTTCTAATTAACCAATAAGAGCCCACCGTTCGAGGGCTCCTTAAGGTACCTGAATAGCTACGTTGAAAAAACAGTGGGAAATTGAAGGATTCCTTTTATATACCCAATGGGAGCTCTCCATTTAAGAACTCCTTAAGGTGCGTCAATAGCTACCTTCAAAAATGGGAAAAAGGAAGGATTCCTTTTAATTAACCAATAAGAGCTCACCGTTCGAGGACTCCTTAAGGTACATCAATACCTACCTTGAAAAACAGTGAGAAATCGAAAGGATTCCTTTTATTTAGCCAATCAGGGCCTTCCGTTCGAGGGCTCCTTAAGATACCTGAATAGCTACATTGAAAAATCAGAGGGAAATCGGAAGGTTCCTTTTATATGGCCAATGAGAACTCTCCATTAAAGGACTCCTTAAGATACCCAAAAGCTACCTTGAAAAAACAATGGGATATTGGAAGGATTCCTTTTATATAGCCAATGGGAGCTCTCCATTTAAGGACTCCTTAAGGTGCGTCAATAGCTACCATGAAAAATGGGAAAACGGAAGGATTCCTTTTAATTAACCAATAAGAGCCCACCGTTCGAGGACTCCTTAAGGTACCTCAATAGCTACATTGAAAAAACAGTGAGAAATCGAAAGGATTTCTTTTATTTAGCCAATCAGGGCATTCCGTTCGAGGGCTCCTTGAGGTACCTGAATAGTACGTTGAAAAAACAGTGAGAAATCGAAAGGATTCCTTTTATTTAGCAATGAGAACTCTCCATTCAAGGACTCCTTAAGATACCCAAAAGCTACCTTGAAAAAACAATGGGATATTGGAAGGATTCCATTTATATAGCCAATGGGAGCTCTCCATTTAAGGACTCCTTAAGGTGCGTCAATAGCTACCTTGAAAAATGGGAAAACGGAAGGATTCCTTCTAATTAACCAATAAGAGCCCACCGTTCGAGGGCTCCTTAAGGTACCTGAATAGCTACGTTGAAAAAACAGTGGGAAATTGAAGGATTCCTTTTATATACCCAATGGGAGCTCTCCATTTAAGAACTCCTTAAGGTGCGTCAATAGCTACCTTCAAAAATGGGAAAAAGGAAGGATTCCTTTTAATTAACCAATAAGAGCTCACCGTTCGAGGACTCCTTAAGGTACATCAATACCTACCTTGAAAAAACAGTGAGAAATCGAAAGGATTCCTTTTATTTAGCCAATCAGGGCCTTCCGTTCGAGGGCTCCTTAAGATACCTGAATAGCTACATTGAAAAATCAGAGGGAAATCGGAAGGTTCCTTTTATATGGCCAATGAGAACTCTCCATTAAAGGACTCCTTAAGATACCCAAAAGCTACCTTGAAAAAACAATGGGATATTGGAAGGATTCCTTTTATATAGCCAATGGGAGCTCTCCATTTAAGGACTCCTTAAGGTGCGTCAATAGCTACCATGAAAAATGGGAAAACGGAAGGATTCCTTTTAATTAACCAATAAGAGCCCACCGTTCGAGGACTCCTTAAGGTACCTCAATAGCTACATTGAAAAAACAGTGAGAAATCGAAAGGATTTCTTTTATTTAGCCAATCAGGGCATTCCGTTCGAGGGCTCCTTGAGGTACCTGAATAGCTACGTTGAAAAAACAGTGGGAAATCAAAAGGATTCCTTTTATTTAGCAATGAGAACTCTCCATTCAAGGACTCCTTAAGATACCCAAAAGCTACCTTGAAAAAACAGTGATAAATTGGAAGGATTCCTTTTATATAGCCAATGGGAGCTCTCCATTTAAGGACTCCTTAAGGTGCGTCAATAGCTACCATGAAAAATGGGAAAACGGAAGGATTCCTTTTAACTAACCAATAAGAGCCCACCGTTCGAGGACTCCTTAAGGTACCTCAATAGCTACATTGAAAAAACAGTGAGAAATCGAAAGGATTCCTTTTATTTAGCAATGAGAACTCTCCATTCAAGGACTCCTTAAGATACCCAAAAGCTACCTTGAAAAAACAGTGATAAATTGGAAGGATTCCTTTTATATAGCCAATGGGAGCTCTCCATTTAAGGACTCCCTAAGGTGCGTCAATAGCTACCATGAAAAATGGGAAAACGGAAGGATTCCTTTTAACTAACCAATAAGAGCCCACCGTTCGAGGACTCCTTAAGGTACCTCAATAGCTACATTGAAAAAACAGTGAGAAATCGAAAGGATTCCTTTTATTTAGCCAATCAGGGCCTTCCGTTCGAGGGCTCCTTAAGGTACCTGAATAGATACATTGAAAAAACAGAGGGAAATCGGAAGGTTCCTTTTAATAAGCCAATGTGAACTCTCCATTCAAGGACTCCTTAAGATACCCAAAAGCTACCTTGAAAAAACAATGGGAAATTCGAAGGATTCCTTTTAATTAACCAATAAGACCCCTCCGTTCGAGGACTCCTTAAGGTACCTCCATAGCTACATTGAAAAAACAGCGGGAAATCGGAAGGATTCCTTTTATTTGAAGGGGCAGAAAACTTCAAAAACGTCAGACTTTCAAGGAAACCTTGAAAAAAGGAGAGTTTATAACCTTAAAATCACACTAAAACAGGAATCCATTGTAGAATGAAGGTTACATTGGGATAACCCTCTTTCAGCCTAACATTTTCACCTAAATCCTAGCCTAAAAAAGGGATATTCAAGGTTTTGCTTATAAAAAGGAGATTTTCAAGGAACGTTTACGGGGCCAGACTGTCAAAAAAATAAAAACATATTTAAAAATTACATTTATGTAGTAAAATGATTTCCCCCAAGAAGAAAACAAAAATTTTTTGGTTGAAAACGAAGGAAAAAGCGAAAGTAAATTAACCAAGCATAAATAAAGGAAATGATTATCTTTACAAGCTTTATTTAGAGCGTGGCGATAAAGTCTTCAAGGGAAGAAAAAAAAGAATTTTTTTTAAATGTCTTTTGTCTCCCGAAATATAAAATAAAAAATTAAATCTCGTTAAAAGAAGCCCCATTTATATTTATTTCTAGATAACAAAAGCTCGGACGAAAATAGAAATAAAATCTCATTTAAATTGATCATTTCGTCGTGTTTATATCTTCCACGTGCGGCCTTCCCTCACGTTTTTATATGAAATCCATTTAGCAAGTCCCACAGAAGCAGAAAATGCAAATAGATAATTTTTTTAGGAGTGGTGTAAAGCATGGAGGGCTCTGATTGGCTAAATAAAAGGAATCCTTCCGATTTCCCACTGTTTTTTCAAGGTAGCTATTTAGGAACCTTAAGGATTCCTTGAACGGAAGGCTTTCACTGTCTAAAAAAAGGAATACTTCCGATTTCCCACTGTTTTTTCAAGGTAGCTATTGGGTATCTAAAGGAGTCCTCGAACGGAAGGCTCTCATTGGCTAAATAAAAGGAATACTTCCGATTTCCCACTGTTTTTTCAAGGTAGCTATTGAGGAACCTTAAGGATTCCTTGAACGGAAGGCTTTCACTGGCTAAATAAAAGGAATCCTTCCGATTTCCCACTGTTTTTTCAAGGTAGCTATTGAGGAACCTTAAGGATTCCTTGAACGGAAGGCTTTCACTGGCTAAATAAAAGGAATACTTCCGATTTCCCACTGTTTTTTCAAGGTAGCTATTGAGGAACCTTAAGGATTCCTTGAACGGAAGGCTTTCACTGGCTAAATAAAAGGAATACTTCCGATTTCCCACTGTTTTTTCAAGGTAGCTATTGAGGAACCTTAAGGATTCCTTGAACGGAAGGCTTTCACTGGCTAAATAAAAGGAATCCTTCCGATTTCCCACTGTTTTTTCAAGGTAGCTATTGGGTATCTTAAGGAGTCCTCGAACGGAAGGCTCTCATTGGCTAAATAAAAGGAATCCTTCCGATTTCCCACTGTTTTTCCAAGGTAGCTATTGAGGAACCTTAAGGATTCCTTGAACGGAAGGCTTTCACTGTCTAAATAAAAGGAATACTTCCGATTTCCCACTGTTTTTTCAAGGTAGCTATTGGGTATCTTAAGGAGTCCTCGAACGGAAGGCTCTCATTGGCTAAATAAAAGGAATCCTTCCGATTTCCCACTGTTTTTCCAAGGTAGCTATTGAGGTACCTTAAGGAGTCCTTGGAAGAGAGGGCCCTCATTGGTTGGTGATAAAGGAATCCTTGATTTTCACTAAAAACCTTGCCTAAGTCAAGGAACGGATAAGGGATTTTCAAGGAAAGAGATTTAAACTAAGCCATGCAAAATATCAAGGTAGAAAAAATGGAACGTCTGGCCTAGGAAGGAATGCCCTTCTCGCTCGTGCTGAAAACGTCAAATTTTTCCCTACTAAAAAAACTTTTTTTTTTACACCCAAAATTCTTAAAACAAAATGTTTTGATTCTGCGACTACTGTAGGTAGATTATGAAAGAAATCTACCTAAATATAAATAATACTTATATGGCGAAACAAAACTTACAATTTTAACAAGAAGTACAGAATTTAAAAATTTTCCATGATTTTTGGATACTTGAAAATTTTTAAGGCATTTGAAAGCAGGCTTTATAAAAGGAATGAAAAGAAAATTGGAAAAATAGAACCTTCAATGATGTAAAATTTTTCCTTTTCTTTGCAACGCACTTCCATGAAGGAAAAGACGCGACTGAACGACTTTTTGGAGGGAGGGAAAACGAAGAAAATGTGCTGCCATCTATACGAAAGATCGATCTTTTTACTTACTAAAAACCCGGGAGGAATTTTCTTCGTAATAACTAAACGGCTCGTCAAAAAGGGAAATTTATTTCCCCCTCAAAATTCGCTTGCGCGAAGTTGTGGGGATGCGCCCAGGAGCGTTTTCGCCATATTGCTTGAGCGCTCGTTGATGGATTTCCTCTCCATAAGCAAAAGGATACCCAAGGTTTGTAGAAGACCAATTCTACCAACCTTGAGGATACCTTGAATTTCCTTGAATATCCCTTTTTTAGGCTAAAATTTAGGTGAAAATGTTAGGCTGAAAGAAGGTTATCCCATTGTAACCTTCATTCTTCAATGGATTCCTGCTATGTGTGATTTTAAGGCACTTTATAAGCGCTCCTTTTTTCAAGGTTTCCTTGAAAATCTGACGTTATTTTTGTGAAGTTGTGTCCCTTCCAATAAAAGGAATCCTTCCGATTTACCTGTTTTTCAATGTGGCTGTTGAGGTACCTTAAGGAGTCCTTAAACGGAGGGGTCTCATTGGCTAAGAAAAAGGAATCCTTCCGATTTCCCACTGTTTTTTCAATGTAGCTGTTGGTGTGCCTTAAGGAGTCCTCGAACGGAAGCCTCTCATTGGCTAAATAAAAGGAATCCTTCCGATTTCCCACTGTTTTTTTTTCAATGTAGCTATTGAGTTACCTTAAGAACTCCTTGAACGTAGAGCTCTCATTGGCTAAGAAAAAGGAATCCTTCCGATTTCCCACTGTTTTTTCAATGTAGCTGTTGGTGTGCCTTAAGGAGTCCTCGAACGGAAGCCTCTCATTGGCTAAATAAAAGGAATCCTTCCGATTTCCCACTGTTTTTTTTTTCAATGTAGCTATTGAGTTACCTTAAGAACTCCTTGAACGTAGAGCTCTCATTGGCTAAGAAAAAGGAATCCTTCCGATTTCCCACTGTTTTTCAATGTAGCTGTTGGTGTGCCTTAAGGAGTCCTCGAACGGAAGGCTCTCATTGGCTAAATAAAAGGAATCCTGCCGATTTCCCACTGTTTTTTTTTTTTTTCAATGTAGCTATTGAGTTACCTTAAGAACTCCTTGAACGTAGAGCTCTCATTGGCTAAGAAAAAGGAATCCTTCCGATTTCCCACTGTTTTTTCAATGTAGCTGTTGGTGTGCCTTAAGGAGTCCTCGAATGGAAGGCTCTCATTGGCTAAGAAAAAGGAATCCTTCCGATTTCCCACTGTTTTTCAATGTAGCTGTTGGTGTGCCTTAAGGAGTCCTCGAATGGAAGGCTCTCATTGGCTAAATAAAAGAAATCCTTCCGATTTCCCACTGGTTTTTCAATGTAGCTGTTGGTGTAACTTAAGGAGTCCTCGAACGGAAGGCTCTCATTGGCTAAATAAAAGGAATCCTGCCGATTTCCCACTGTTTTTTTTTTCAATGTAGCTATTGAGTTACCTTAAGAACTCCTTGAACGTAGAGCTCTCATTGGCTAAGAAAAAGGAATCCTTCCGATTTCCCACTGTTTTTTCAATGTAGCTGTTGGTGTGCCTTAAGGAGTCCTCGAATGGAAGGCTCTCATTGGCTAAATAAAAGAAATCCTTCCGATTTCCCACTGGTTTTTCAATGTAGCTGTTGGTGTAACTTAAGGAGTCCTCGAACGGAAGGCTCTCATTGGCTAAATAAAGGAATCCTGCCGATTTCCCACTTTTTTTTTTCAATGTAGCTATTGAGTTACCTTAAGAACTCCTTGAACGTAGAGCTCTCATTGGCTAAGAAAAGGAATCCTTCCGATTTCCCACTGTTTTTTCAATGTAGCTGTTGGTGTGCCTTAAGGAGTCCTCGAATGGAAGGCTCTCATTGGCTAAATAAAAGAAATCCTTCCGATTTCCCACTGGTTTTTCAATGTAGCTATTGGGTATCTTAAGGAGTCCTCGAACGGAAGGCTCTCATTGGCTAAGAAAAAGCAATCCTTTCGATTTCCCTCAGTTTTTTTTTCAAAGTACTTAAGCTTCAGGCCTTCAGGTGTTGACATGTTCGATGGGAGATGGGAGAATTTGTTTAATTAGTCAAGTTTACCAATAAAAAAGTAACCTTTTTTAGGTTTTTAAAAATAACTTTCGCTGACCAACTTACCTCGGATGGTGACAGTTTTGACATGCTCCCCCAGACCGGATTGGAGCTTTCCATACACTAAAAAATGTCTTTTTTCGCTCGCAAAAACGGCCGCTATTTAAAATTTAAAAAAACCAATTTTCTTCTCGACGAATTAACAGAATCCGCTCTTCACATACTCAACACTTTTCTCGTACGATGTGAAAAAATGAAAAAACTCCGAAAAAAGACCCCCAAACCCTATTTTTTTCAAGCGCGTGTAAAATTAACTTAAAATTTGTTTCTTTTTTTAACGTAAAAATTGACAGAAGTTTAAGAAACAGCTGTGTTTAATGTTTATGCGAAGTAGACTGGAAAAGAAAACAGCTGACGTACAGTGTTGTTTCGTTGTTTTTTAAGGGAAATTTATTCAGTTGGCCAACCTGTTTCTCGACCTTAGAACGTTCCTTTTGTTTATGATTTCTTTCCGGCTTTTACATCTTACGAATTTAGTAAAAAAATAATCATTTTCGACTACCTTTTGTTGAAAAATGGCCGAAGAACGTCATTTAGCTTCCGAAAGCGATTCCGAAGATGACGATTACGTTCCTGAAGGTATGTCAATTTTTTTTCTCACTTTTTTGGATGTTTTTTAACAATTTTCAGGAGCGGCGGCCGAACTTTCGGAAGAAGAATCCGGAAGCGGGAGTGACAACGATGGGGAAGAAGGGACGAAAAGGAAGAAGGGCTCCAGAAAAAGGGCGTCGAAAAAAACAAAAGTTGATGACACAAAAGAAGAAGAAACTAAAGAAGAAAGTCCTGAAGAATTGAAGAAAAAATCTGATGCCTTATGGGCTGGTGAGAACTTGCGTATATTGTATTTATTTTATTTGTATTTTTTTAGATTTCATCAAAGATGTACCAAGTAAAAAACCCAACGTAGATGAACCTCGAGTTTCTGCCCCCAGCGATGAAAAAGAAAGTTCAAATTCTGAAGATAAAGTCAAATTGACCCAAGTTTATGAGTTCGCCGGCGAAAAAGTCAAGTATGTATTCATATTTGAATGTTTTACTCCCCTATATACTGGTATTCATAATTCCTGAATCATAGATTATTAATATGAATACAATGCTGGTCTTGATTTTTATTGAAAATGTGGTTTAGGGTTGAGCGAGAAGTTCCAGCGAAACCTGGCCAGACGGGTACGCGAGGGCGAGGGCGTGGTCGAGGCGGCGGCGGAATCTCCTCGATTCTCGGTCAACTCGGCAAAAAAGGTAAATTGAGCGTCCTTGAAAAGAGTAAACTCGACTGGGACAAGTTTAAAGCGGACGAGGGTATAAACGAGGAGATACAGACACACAACCGCGGTAAAAACGGTTATTTGGAGCGACAGGATTTCCTCCAGAGAGCGGATTTGAGGCAGTTCGAAATCGAGAAAAATCTCAGGGCAAGCAGAAGGACTTTACTGTAATATTTTTAATTTTTAGCATCCTACTTAATTCCCATAACTTGTATGTAAATAATTTTATTATTTCTTCATGTATTTTAGTCATTAAAATATGTCAAATTTAGCGATTATTTCCTCATTCCTAAATTAGAAAAGGTATTACCCTCATGGTGAGGCTTGCACAGACTCTTATAAACAAGAACTTTGGTTGCGAGAGGAAAAAAATCTACCTCTCGATGGAAAATGACGTCATAGGTGAATACTGAGGGAGGAAGCCCTACGAAGAGCGTGTGAAATTTTAAGGATTTTAGAGTAATCGAAAACATCATCTGAAAGCACTTATTATTTATTAATATATTACCTGTAAACAAACATTTCGCAACTCCGCCAAGGGGAGCTTTGAAAACGGGAGCACGGCGATTCCCCTTTTTACTTTTTTCATACTAAACCCGCAAGACCTGGCAATCTTCTTCTTCTTCTTTATTCTTCTCTTTCTTCTTTCAGTTACCAGGGCTACAG
Organism: Orius insidiosus; assembly: GCA_014119065.1. Taxonomy (NCBI): domain Eukaryota; kingdom Metazoa; phylum Arthropoda; class Insecta; order Hemiptera; family Anthocoridae; genus Orius; species Orius insidiosus. Next base: position 25,022 of record JACGAQ010002163.1, on the reverse strand, counting down.
CTTCTCCCAGTGTACCAATTTACTACACTAAGTTGGAAAATTTTTCGAAAAAAAAAACTCGCAAAAAAGTGAAAATTTTTCGGAAAAAAAAAAAACTCGGAAAATTAAAAAAGTTGGAAAATTTTTCGACAAAAAACTCGGAAAAAAGTGAAAATTTTTCGGAAAAAAAGCGTAAATTTAAAAACGAAAACCTGGAAAATTAAAAAAAAAAGTTGGAAAATTTTTCGACAAAAAAAACTCGGAAAAAAGTGAAAATTTTTCGGAAAAAAAAACGTAAATTTAAAAACAAAAACCTGGAAAATTAAAAAAAATTGGAAAATTTTTCGACAAAAAAACTCTGAAATAAGTGATAATTTTTCGAAAAAAAGCGTAAATTTAAGAACAAAAACCCGGAAAATTAAAAAAAAAAGTTGGAAAATTTTTCGAAAAAAAAACTCGGAAAATTAAAAAGTTGGAAAATTTTTCGACAAAAAAACTCTGAAATAAGTGATAATTTTTCGAAAAAAAGCGTAAATTTAAGAACAAAAACCCGGAAAATTAAAAAAAAAAAGTTGGAAAATTTTTCGAAAAAAAAACTCGGAAAATTAAAAAGTTGGAAAATTTTTCGACAAAAAAAACTCTGAAATAAGTGATAATTTTTCGAAAAAAAGCGTAAATTTAAAAACGAAAACCTGGAAAATTAAAAAAAAAAGTTGGAAAATTTTTCGAAAAAAAAAAAAACTCGGAAAATTAAAGAAGTTGGAAAATTTTTCGAAAAAAAAAAACTCGGAAAAAAGTGAAAATTTTTCGGAAAAAAAAGCGTAAATTTAAAAACAAAAACCTGGAAAATTAAAAAAAAAGTTGGAAAATTTTTCGAAAAAAAAAAGCTCGGAAAATTAAAAAGTTGGAAAATTTTTCGACAAAAAAACTCTGAAATAAGTGATAATTTTTCGAAAAAAAGCGTAAATTTAAGAACAAAAACCCGGAAAATTAAAAAAAAAAGTTGGAAAATTTTTCGAAAAAAAAACTCGGAAAATTAAAAAAGTTGGAAAATTTTTCGACAAAAAAACTCTGAAATAAGTGATAATTTTTCGAAAAAAAGCGTAAATTTAAAAACAAAAACCTGGAAAATTAAAAAAAAAAGTTGGAAATTTTTCGAAAAAAAAAGCTCGGAAAATTAAAAAAGTTGGAAAATTTTTCGACAAAAAAACTCTGAAATAAGTGATAATTTTTCGAAAAAAAGCGTAAATTTAAAACAAAAACCGGAAAATTAAAAAAAAAAGTTGGAAAATTTTTCGAAAAAAAAAAACTCGGAAAATTAAAAAAGTTGGAAAATTTTTCGACAAAAAAACTCGGAAAAAAGTGAAAATTTTTCGACAAAAAAACTCGGAAAAAAGTGAAAATTTTTCGGAAAAAAAGCGTAAATTTAAAAACGAAAACCTGGAAAATTAAAAAAAAAGTTGGAAAATTTTTCGACAAAAAAACTCTGAAATAAGTGATAATTTTTCGAAAAAAAGCGTAAATTTAAAAACAAAAACCCGGAAAATTAAAAAAAAAAGTTGGAAAATTTTTCGAAAAAAAAACTCGGAAAAAGTGAAAATTTTTCGAAAAAAAAAAGCGTAAATTTAAAAAAAAACCTGGAAAATTAAAAAAAAAAGTTGGAAAATTTTTCGAAAAAAAAAGCTCGGAAAATTAAAAAGTTGGAAAATTTTTCGACAAAAAAACTGAAATAAGTGATAATTTTTCGAAAAAAAAGCGTAAATTTAAAAACAAAAACCCGGAAAATTAAAAAAAAAAGTTGGAAAATTGTTCGAAAAAAAAAAACTCGGAAAATTAAAAAAGTTGGAAAATTTTTCGACAAAAAAACTCGGAAAGAAGTGAACATTTTTGGAAAAAAAACTCAAAAAAATTTAAAAAAAAAGTTCGAAAATTAAAAAAAAAATTCCCCTCCTTTATACTTCCCCGTCCTATATTTTTACTTCTCTTTAAGGAAGTTTTCGTTGGTAGCTCATCAAGCTAGCATAAATTAGCTATAAAAATTTGAAATTTCGAAAAATTGTTTTTTACCCGCGTCCGCCCCACTGTGCGCAGCCAAGGGGAGCTTTGAAAACGTGCGCTTCTATCAAATTTACGCGGGAAAACAACGTCGAGACTCCCAGTGTCGACCCGGCGAACCCCAACGTATTCGCTCGACTCTGTATATGAAGAAGTGGGGGGATTTCATTGACCAATGCGCAGTTGGTACCGAGCGCAAGTTGATTTCGTCCTTGTCAGTCCCTCGGTTTCTCGCCTCGTCAAACCCAACTCAAAAATAAATAAACATAATTTTATTTATCTTAATAATTTTAACGTTAATTTTATCAACAAATTCTCTATAAAACAAGGTTTTTCTTAAAAATTATGCGTTTGTGTTAAGTGAGAAAAGCACCAAAGAAGCCACCTACCGCTTCGTTTTTGTAGTCAAGTAAGTGTTTATTTATTTAAAAAATAAAACTTAATCAAAGTTTAATTTTAATTATGAAAAAATACAGCTTTTAAATTGTAATCAACAGTAAATGTAATGAATAATTGAATTCGTCAATTAAAAAATAATCTTTGGTTTAGGCCTAGGTATTTTTATGAATGAAAGATTTTTTTTCTTTATTTTTTTTTCTTTCGTTAAGCTATTAAAATAGGCGGTCACGTACGAGGCGTAGCTGATGAGGTCAACCGGGAGGGTGACCCTGTATATCGTCGACTTAAGTGTAGACTTGGGTTTAAGTGTGACTTGAGTAGGTTTATTAATTTTCTAAGGCGTTGGAATTTCAAGGATGTCTAGGTCTAAATGTTTGACCGTCTCTATTAATAGAAGAGGTGAAGCTTTTTTTTAAGGGTCGACGCGTGTCGGTTTATCGGGGCTTCGTCTTACTTAAATAATCAAAATCTATTCAAAAAATTAGTTAGTTATTGAACTACTTTACTCATTAATTTTTTAATATTTTTTACAACTTTTCTTCCGTGTAGTAAGAAGCTTAGATGTACGTTTATTATTGCTAAGATTCTATGTATCTTAATTCCTTACCCCTGCTCATCGTACCTTCCTGCTCAGTCTTCCCGCTCGTCCTATCTTCTTGCTCGTTCAATCTTCCTGCTCTACCAATTATCCGGCTCTTCCAGTCTTCTTGCTCTTACAGTTTTCCGTCTCGACCAGTCTTCTTGCTCGTCCAATCTTCTTGCTTCACCAGTTTTTGTACTCTTCCAGTCTTCCTGCTCGCCCTCTCTTCCCGCTCGTCCATTCCTGCTCGACCATTCTTCCTACTTGTCCAGTCTTCCCGCTAGTCCGGATCGTCCTATCTTGTTCTTGTACCTTCCAGCTAGTGATGATTTCCGGCTTGTCAAGTATTCCTATTCTTCCTATTGTTCTGTTTCGTCCAGTCTTCCTGCTCGTCCAGTATTCGCTCGTCTAATCTCCCCGCTCGTCCAATCTTCCTTGCTCGTCCTGTCTTCCTGCTCCTTCCATTTTCCGGCTCGTCCAACATTAGCTCGTCCAGTCTCCCCGTTCTTCCAATTATCTTCCTGCTTCTGCACTCTTCCTGCTCTTCCAATTTTCGGGCTCGACCAGTCTTCTTGCTCGTCTAATCTTCCTGCTCGACCATTCTTCTACTCGTCCAGTCGTCCCGTCTTCCCGTCCAATGGATTGTCCAATCTTCTTGCTCGTTGTACCTTCCAGCTAGTGATGATTTCCGGCTTGTCAAGTATTCCTATTCTTCCTATTGTTCCAGTTCGTCCAATCTTCCTGCTCGTCTAGTCTTACTACTCGTAAAATATCCTTGCTCGTCCTATCTCCCTGCTCCTTCAATTTTCCGGCTCGTCCAACATTCGCTCGTCCAGTCTCCCCGTTCGCCCAATCTTCCTGCTTCTGCACTCTTCCTGCTCTTCCAATTTTCGGGCTCGACCAGTCTTCTTGCTCGTCTAATCTTCCTGCTCGACCATTCTTCCTACTCGTCCAGTCGTCCCGTCGTCCGTCCAATGGATTGTCCAATCTTCTTGCTCGTTGTACCTTCCAGCTAGTGATGATTTCCGGCTTGTCAAGTATTCCTATTCTTCCTATTGTTCCAGTTCGTCCAGTCTTCTTACTCGTCCAGTATTCGCTCGTCTAGTCTCCCCGTTCGTCCAATCTTCCTGCTCGTCTAGTCTTACTACTCGTAAAATATCCTTGCTCGTCCTATCTCCCTGCTCCTTCAATTTTCCGGCTCGTCCAACATTCGCTCGTCCAGTCTCCCGTTCGCCCAATCTTCCTGCTTCTGCACTCTTCCTGCTCTTCCAATTTTCGGGCTCGACCAGTCTTCTTGCTCGTCTAATCTTCCTGCTCGACCATTCTTCCTACTCGTCCAGTCTTCCCGCTCGTGTCGTCCAATGGATTGTCCATCTTCTTGCTCGCTGTACCTTCCAGCTAGTGATGATTTCCGGCTTGTCAAGTATTCCCATTCTCCCAATTTTTCGGCTCGTCCAGTCCCCCCACTCGTCCAATCTTCCTGCTCGTCTTGTCTTCCTAGTAAAATATCCTTGCTCATCCTATCTCCCTGCTCTTCAATTCTCCTGCTCGTCTCCGGCTCGACCATTCTTCATGCTCCTCCAATCTTGCTGCCCGAACATTCTTCCTACTCGTCCAGTTTTCGTACTCTTCCAGCCTCGTCTAGTATCCTTGCTCATCCAATATCCGAGCTCCTTCAATTTAAGGCTCGTCCGATATTTCCTGCTCTTCCAATTTATAGTCTTCTTGCTCGTCCAATCTTCCTGCTCGACAGTCGTCCTACTCGTCCAGTTTTCCTGCTTGTCCATTTTCCGACTCGTCCTGCTCGGATAATCGAGATATACTGCACTCCAACAGAGACGTGACCTCGATTATCCAACCGATCAATGAAGGTTTTCGGACTGCACTACTTTAAATGGCCATATTTGACTGCATATCGCGTTTCTACCCGACTCAAATTACTTAACTTCATCCCCCGTGTTCGGTTTATCGAGGTTCCTCATCAATGCGACCATCGATTCAAAAGATGGCCTTCATTTTAAAAACGGAATATCGAGGATCTACACATTATCCATTGACCTTCATGCTGAGTTTCAAAACGTGGGATTATCGGGATCCGACTTTTCGTTTATCCAAATCGATGACTTCCTCATTTGGAAGATAAGCGAATTCGATTTATCAGGAGTACGCCTTATCGACAAATAACGTCCGAGATTACAAATACTCCAGACAGGTTTATTTGCTTACTATTTACATATTTGTGGATTTAATATTCATTATGAAATATGAATGTTTACGCACGAATTGTTTGTTTGCTCATTACTACGGATTATCATTAGTCTAGCATTTTAAGTTACTGTTTGTTCTTAAGATTTGCTTTTTCCCCCTGTAGACCAATTTTTTTTCACGTTTTCACGTGGCGAAAATCGAGGCGACCTCGAAAATGTAACCGAGTGTAAATTTTTCCACCCTGATTCCTTATGTTGAATCCCATACGCTCGAATGGACCACCTACAAATGAATCAAAGCTTAAAAAAAACGGTCTTTGCTGCAGAGTTCTAGCTTTGCTCAATTGGATAAATCAATTTATTGCATCGTCTACATGAGGACTGCCGCTTCTCCAGTGATATTGGCTTTTGGCAAATGAAAAGAAGCGTTTTCCTCGGTTTTCGTCTAAAAAACACCCTTTTTTTGCAGGATTTCCGAGCATTAACGTTGTTTTTTTGTCAAAGTACCGAAGAATATGGATTTCTTTTTACGGGATTTTTGAGTTTCCCCCGGCCTTTTGCCCAAAATCACTTTTTCATTGCATGATTTTCTAAAGTTTTCCTTGGTTTTTTTGTCCAAGAAACTCTTAAGAGGCTATTTTAATTCTTTACGCTAGGCTCGTCCCTGCTCATCTTACCTTCTTGCTCGTCCCGTCTTCCCGCTCGTCCTACCATAGGGTTGGATCCATAGGTCCAATCTTCTTGCTAGTTCAATCTTCCTGCTTTTCCAATTATCCGGCTCTTCCAGTCTTCTTGCTCTTCCAGTTTTCCGGCTCGACCAGTCTTCTTGCTCGTCCAATCTTCTTGCTCCACCAGTTTTTGTACTCTTCCAGTCTTCCTGCTCGCTCTCTCTTCCCGCTCGTCTAATTTTCCGGATCGTCCAGTCTTCTTGCTCGTCCATTCCTGCTCGACCATTCTTCCTACTCGTCCAGTCTTCCCGCTCGTCCTACCCTATGGATCGTTTTGATGATGATTTTCGAAAGTTTTCCTTGGTTTTTGTCCAAGAGCACCCATTTGGGCGTTTTCCTCGGCTATCTAATTTATATGTCCAAGAAGCACTATTTTATAAGGATAAGTATCTTAATTCTTTACGCAAGGCTTGTCCCTGCTCATCCTATCTTCCTGCTCGTTCAGTCTTCCAGCTCGTCCAATTTTTCTGCTCGTCCCGTTTTCCCGCTCGTCCTACCCTATGGGTCGTCCAATCTTCTTGCTCGTTGTACCTTCATGATTTCCGGTTTGTCAAGTATTCCTATTCTTCCAATTGTCCGGTTCGTCCAGTCTCCCTGCTCGTCCAATATTCGCTCTCCAATCTTCCTGCTCGTGCACATTTCCTGCTCTTCCAATTTTCCGGCCCGACCAGTCTTCTTGCTCTTCCGATTTTCCGGCTCGACCAGTCTTCTTGCTCGTCCAATCTTCTTGCTCCACCAGTTATTGTACTCTTCCAGTCTTCCCTCTCGCCCTCTCTTCCCGCTCGTCTAATTTTCCGGATCGTCCAGTCTTCCAGCTCGTCCACTCCTGCTCGACCATTCTTCCTACTCGTCCAATGTTTTTGCTCGTCCCGTCTTCCCGCTCGCCCTACCCTATGGGTCGTCCAATCTTCCTGCTCGTGCACATTTCCTGCTCTTCCAATTTTCCGGCCCGACCAGTCTTCTTGCTCGTCCAATCTTCTTGCTCCACCAGTTATTGTACTCTTCCAGTCTTCCCTCTCGCCCTCTCTTCCCGCTCGTCTAATTTTCCGGATCGTCCAGTCTTCCAGCTCGTCCACTCCTGCTCGACCATTCTTCCTACTCGTCCTATGTTTTTGCTCGTCCCGTCTTCCCGCTCGCCCTACCCTATGGATCGTCCAATCTTCTTGCTCGTTGTACCTTCCAGTCATGATTTCCGGTTGTCAAGTATTCCTATTCTTCCAATTTTCCTATTCGTCCAGTCTTCCTGCTCGTCCGTTATTCGCTCGTCCATTATCCGCTCGTCCAATCTTCCTGCTCGACCAGTCTTCTTGCTCTTCCTATCTCCCTGCTCCTTCCATCTTCTTGCTCGTTGAATCCTCCGGCTTGCCAAGTACTTCTACTCTTCTAATATCCTTGCTTTTTCAATCTTCCTGCTCTTCCAATTTTTCGGCTCGACCAGTCTTCCCGCTTGTATAATTTCCCGGATCGTCCAATCTTCTTGCTCCACCAGTTTTTGTACTCTTCCAGTCTTCCCTCTCGCCCTCTCTTCCCGCTCGTCTAATTTTCCGGATCGTCCAGTCATCTTGCTCGACCATTCCTGCTCAACCATTCTTCCTACTCGTCCAGTCTTTATAAGGACAAGTATCTTAATTCTTTACGCAAGGCTTGTCCCTGCTCATCCTATCTTCCTGCTCGTTCAGTCTTCCCGTCGTTCAATTTTTATGCTCGTCCCGTCTTCCCGCTCGCCCTACCCTTTGGATCGTCCAATCTTCTAATGTACCTTCCAGCTAGTCATGATTTCCGGTTGTCAAGTATTCCTATTCTTCCAATTTTCCGATTTCCAGTCTTCCTGCTCGTCCAATCTTCCTGCTCGTCCAATCTTCCTGCTCTACCAGTCTTCTTGCTCTACCAGTCTTCTTGCTCGTCCTATCTCCCTGCTTCATCCATCTTCCGGCAACTCCAATCTTCTTGCTCGTTGAATCCTCCGGCTTGTCAAGTAGTATCTACTCTTTTAATATCCTTGCTTTTTCAATCTTCCTGCTCTTCCAATTTTTCGGCTCGACCAGTCTTCCCGCTTGTATAATTTCCCGGATCGTCCAATCTTCTTGCTCGTCCTATCTTCCTGCTCTTCTAGTTTTCCGTATCCCCTATTCTTCTTGCTCGTCCATTCCTGCTCAACCATTTCCTACTCGTCCAGTCTTCCTGCTCGTCCTACCGTACTTAACGTTTTGATGATTTTCGAAAGTTTTCCTTGGTTTTTTGTCCGAGAAGCACCCATTTTCGGGCGTTTTCCTCGGCTATCTAATTTATTTGTCCATGAAACACCATTTTATAATTACAAGTATCTTAATTCTTTACGCAAGGCTTGTCCCTGCTCATCCTATCTTCCTGCTCGTTCAGTCTTCCCGCTCGTCCAATTTTTCTGCTCGTCCCGTCTTCCCGCTCGCCCTACCCTATGGATCGTCCAATCTTCTAATGTACCTTCCAGCTAGTCATGATTTCCGGTTGTCAAGTATTCTATTCTTCCAATTTTCCGATTCCCAGTCTTCCTGCTCGTCCAATCTTCCTGCTCTACCAGTCTTCTTGCTCGTCCTATCTCCCTGCTCCTTCCATCTTCCGGCAACTCCAATCTTCTTGCTCGTTGAATCCTCCGGCTTGTCAAGTACGTATTTCTACTCTTTTAATATCCTTGCTTTTTCAATCTTCCTACTCTTCCAATTTTTCGGCTCGACCAGTCTTCTTGCTCGTCCAATCTTTCTGCTCTTCCAATTTTTCGGCTCGATCAGTCTTCTTGCCTGTCCCTTCCTGCTCGTTCATTTCCTACTCGTCCAGTCTTGCTCGTCCATTCCTTTAGTATATTTAATGATTCAAAACATGATTCATCACGAAAAGTTTCTGTTGTAGCTCCCAGAATGACGTCCAAATTACAAGGTTAGGATTATGGTTGTTAACATACGAAGTAAGCGATCGATTTTCCAAGTTGATGGCTTTTTGTCATGCTATATCAATGGCTGCTCCCGTTCCATTTGAAAAAAAGAGACGTCGAAATAGTTATTATAAAGTATCCTTCAAATGGGAAATAAAAACTTTCTCTAAATTCTTCCATGTGAAAATATTTCCAAGTTGGGACAAAAATTTGCGCTTTCCTTTTTTAAAAAAACAATTTCACCTTGAAACAACGCCCTTCGTCCTACGCCTGGAAAATATTTTTGACGAATTTACGCCTAAACAGAAGGCTCGATAAACGGCTGGTAACCAACCCGGCCAAATATTTTCATCAACGACCCAAAATATATCTAACTGGGCCAACGACTTGACAACTATCGTGCCCAACTCGGCCAACCACTCGAAAGCCATAGTTACTAATTCGGCCAAAAACTGGACTTTTTTTAAGGCATGCATTTCTGACCAAAATTACCTATTTTAAGGCATTTTTGACCAAAATTACCTATTTTAAGGCATTTTTGACCAAAATTGCATTTCATTAAAAGCATTTTTGACCAAAATTGCATTTTTAAGGCATTTTCGACCAAAATTGCCTTTCATTAAAAGCATTTTCACAGTTTTTGTCTGAAAAACAACAGATTTATGGCATTTTTGACCAAAAATTGACTTTTTTAAGGCATTTTTGACCAAAATTGCCCTTTTAAGGCATTTTCGACCAAAATTACCTTTTTAAGGCATTTTTGACCAAAATTGCATTTCATTAAAAGCATTTTTCACAGTTTTTGTCTGAAAAACAACAGATTTATGGCATTTTTGACCAAAAATTGACTTTTTTTAAGGCATGCATTCTGACCAAAATTACCTATTTTAAGGCATTTTTGACCAAAATTGCATTTCATTAAAAGCATTTTTGACCAAAATTGCATTTTTAAGGCATTTTCGACCAAAATTGCCTTTCATTATAAGCATTTTTCACAGTTTTGTCTTAAAAACAACAGATTTATCGCATTTTTGACCAAAAATTGACTTTTTTAAGGCATTTTTGACCAAAATTGCCTTTTTAACTTATAAGCCTCTTCTCGTTTACTGTTAATTAAACAAAAAACGAGTGGAATGTAATTATTTCCGATAAATCCGTGTGTCTTGAGGAACTGTTTAAAGTACGAAGGCGCAAACTGGAAAGTACCATCTAAAAACATGGTTAGTTTGTTGCAGTAGTAAAAACGACCAATTCTCCTCGCATTTGTTGATAATCAAGTATTGGCCCAGTTGGATACAATTATTTTAGTGTTCATTGGCCCAGTTAGATACTTATGATTTTAATTCAATGGCCCAGTTAGATACGTCCATCGGCGACATTTTTTATCAGGTAGAAAGGATTGGCCCAGTTGCAAGACTCCCCGATAAACAGCCCGAGGGCATTTTCAGACTTTTGGATATTGTTCTAATTATATTTAATAAAGTAGTTTCGCTGTTCAAAGTTACGCGCCGCGAAGATCACTTATCTTGCGGGGGGAAAACTATTATCGCTCGGCTAGAACAGGCAGCCTTCCGGTTCGGAAAATAAGCACGTAATTGAGTTAAGACCTTTTAGTACTTTCCGCCTGGGAAATCAAATTTTGAGGTCGTGAGGAAATCTTCAATGTAGATTCCATCAGAATTAGCATAATGGTATGCCTGCGTTATTACGTCAGAAGTCAGTCTTACCAAACATTCCACTCTTTCCCTGATAAATAATATCGATTTTTTTCCCCCTATTGTCCTGTTTTTCTGTCTTCCGCAGTTTTTGATGAAAAATCGAAAATTAGATGGAAATTTAATTCTCTATAAATTTGAACTTAATTATTTTTTTCTAGGATGCACCATTTTTGGAAAATAATTTTTTTAAAAATAAATTTATCTTGAAAACAGTGCGTCCTAGAGAAAAATGAATAGAATAAAAATTAAAGAGAATTAAATTTCCAACAGATTTTATTTATTGCATTTTTTCAATATCTGTAACGGTTTACGATTTACAAGCCTTTGAAAATTAACCTTCTTAATGGTTATAATTCAATAACCTTCTTACACGGAGAAGGTCAACTTTTGATGGACTTTAACGCCTAAAATGTTTAAAATTTTGAAAAAAATGAACTACTAGGTGTACAAAATGAAACTCGGCTAAAATCTACAAAACCCTGTGGCTGAGTTTCATTTTGTACACCTAATAATATCGATTTTTTCCCCTATTGTCCTTGTTTTTTCTGTCTTCCGCAGTTTTGATGAAAATTCGCTAGTTTCCGAGCTTCTGTCACTCCTCGAAAAGTTTATTTCAAATGACAAGCATGAAACCGAAAGTATTTGTTAAGAATATTGATTGTGATGTTAAAACTTGTTGGGTGAAGAGCGCGGGGCTCTTCTGTGACCCTGCCCGGTGTGGCTACTTTGGCCTAAAACCAAATTAGACGAAAAATCGACTGCAAGGTCGAAAACTGTTCTATTTCGTTTCGAAAATCCAGATTCTCTCTTTTGTGCAATATCCTTATTAAACCAGCGAAGCATTAATGCAAGTCTTTCTAAGTGAGGTAATGGCTTCCATATCGATTAATCGAAGTCTCGATTTCTTAGTCAAAAAGACACTTTTTTTGGATCGCATTCCTGCTTGAAAAAGGCGGTTTCCGGACTTTTGCAGTGCCCAAGAAAAGCCTTTGCTTGCTTTGGAACTTAGGACATCGGTCTCTTAAGTCCGCTCAGTCTTTAGCATGTTTGGATTCTATATATAACCTATGAAACGGCGTCTCCGTGTTTTAAAAATAGAAGTCGCTTTTTGAATGAGAATGCCCTGAATGGGCGTGGGCCCTTATCACACGCACTCCTTGCTCACGGAAGTAGTAATCTTAACCCATGAGGACATGATTAGGTAAAAAATATTAAACAAAAGAGGAGAAGATCTATCCTTTTTTAAAGTGACAGCCAACTTTACTGACGTCAGTATGTACCCTATACCACGACTGTCATGTTTTGAAATCCGCCTATTTGTAGGATTTCTTCCATTCCTTTTTAAAGTAACAGCCAACTTTACTGACGTCACTATGTACCTTATAACACGCCTCTCGTTTTTGAAACCCGACTTTCTCACCTTAGTAACATCCAACTTTACTGACGTCTCTATGTACCCTATAACACTACTGCCGTTTATGGAAACCCGTCAATTTGTACGATTTCTTCCTACCCTTTTTAAAGTGACAACCAACTTTACTGACGTCAGTATGTACCCTATACCACGACTATCATTTTTTGAAATCCGCCAATTTGTAGGATTTCTTCCATTCCTTTTTAAAGTAACAGCCAACTTTACTGACGTCATTATGTACCTTATAACACGCCTCTCGTTTTTTGAAACCCGACTTTCTCACTTAGTAACATCCAACTTTGCTGACGTCACTATGAACCCTACATCACGACAGTCTTTTTGAATCCAGTCAATATGTAGGACTTCTTTCTCGCTCAAGTAAGAGCTACCATTACTGACGTCGCTATGTACCTTATAACACGCCAGTCGTTTTTTGAAACCCGCCATTCTCACCTTAGTAACATCCAACTTTACTGACGTCACTATGTACCTTATAACACGCCTCTCGTTTTTTGAAACCCGACTTTCTCACCTTAGTAACATCCAACTTTACTGACGTCACTATGTACCTTATAACACGCCTCTCGTTTTTGAAACCCGACTTTCTCACCTTAGTAACATCCAACTTTACTGACGTCACTATGTACCTTATAACACGCCTCTCGTTTTTTGAAACCCGACTTTCTCACCTTAGTAACATCCAACTTTGCTGACGTCACTATGAACCCTACATCACGACAGTCTTTTTGAATCCAGTCAATATGTAGGACTTCTTTCTCGCTCAAGTAACAGCTACCATTACTGACGTCGCTATGTACCTTATAACACGCCAGTCGTTTTTTGAAACCCGCCATTCTCACCTTAGTAACATCCAACTTTACTGACGTCACTATGTACCCTATAACACTACTGCCGTTTATGGAAACCCGTCAATTTGTACGATTTCTTCCTACCCTTTTTAAAGTGACAACCAACTTTACTGACGTCAGTATGTACCCTATACCACGACTATCATTTTTTGAAATCCGCCAATTTGTAGGATTTCTCCATTCCTTTTTAAAGTAACATCCAACTTTACTGACGTCACTATGTACCTTATAACACGCTCTCGTTTTTTGAAACCCGACTTTCTCACCTTAGTAACATCCAACTTGCTGACGTCACTATGAACCCTACATCACGACAGTCTTTTTTGAATCCAGTCAATATGTAGGATTCTTTCTCGCTCAAGTAACAGCTACCATTACTGACGTCACTATGTACCTTATAACACGCCAGTCGTTTTTTGAAACCCGCCATTCTCACCTTAGTAACATCCTTACTGACTAGCTAAACGTCACTTGTTTTTCCGTGATGTACAGAATGATTTCTCTTGCAGTGACCGAAGGATGCAACGTTCTACACGTTGTACCGTTGGCGGTAGCGGGTACGACGGTAAGATCGCCGGCCTCTACGACCTCGAGACGACCCTAGGACGAGGACATTTCGCCGTCGTCAAGCTCGCACGTCACGTCTTCACTGGAGAAAAGGTCGCCGTTAAAGTGATCGACAAGTCCAAACTCGACGGCGTTTCCAAAGCCCATCTTTTCCAAGAGGTAAGCGAATCAAACACGTTTTTACAGTTTTATACTAGTCTAGACGCGTTCCAAACGTTTCAAAGACGGAATTATCCGACCCACATTCTATTATGTCTATTTATGGAGTACACTACCTTGTTTTCCATTTACCTCCGCCAGCCAAGATTCAACTCAAAATTAACTATTTCGCCATTTTTCCCACAGAACAAAAGAATGGCGTCCTTAAAATTTCGCAGACCTACTCTCGGGTAGTAGCGCATGCATCGCCATTCTTTCGTTTTGTCATCTATCAGCATGAAAGGCAAACTGGTGTTTGAATCAGTGTTGGGCGTAATCGTAATCGCAATTACGATTACGATTGTAATCGCAAGTTTCTTAATTACGATTACAATCGTATTCGTATTTTTTTCTGCGATTACGATTGTAATCGCAAGTTTTAATTACGATTACAATCGTATTCGTATTTTTTCTGCGATTACGATTGTAATCGCATTTTTTTAACGATTACAATCGTAATCGTATTTTTTTTTCTGCAATTACAATCGTAATTGTATTTTTTTCTGCGATTACCATTATAATCGTATTTTTCGGCGATTAAAATCGTAATCGTATTTTTTGTAACGATTACAATCGTAATCATATTTTTTAACGATTACAATCGTAATCGTATTTTTTAACGATTAAAATCGTAATCGTATTTTTTAACAATTACAATCGTAATCATATTTTTTAACGATTACAATCGTAATCGTATTTTTTTCTGCAATTACAATCGTAATTGTTTTTTTTTCTGCGATTACCATTATAATCGTATTTTTCGGCGATTAAAATCGTAATCGTATTTTTGTAACGATTACAATCGTAATCATATTTTTTTAACGATTACAATCGTAATCGTATTTTTTAACGATTACAATCGTAATCGTATTTTTTAACGATTAAAATCGTAATCGTATTTTTTTAACGATTACAATCGTAATCGTATTTTTTAACGATTACAATCGTAATCGTATTTTTTTAACGATTACGTAATCGTATTTTTCAACGATTACAATCGTAATCGTATTTTTTAACAATTACAATCGTAATCTATTTTTTTCTGCGATTATAATCGTAATCGTATTTTCGTTAGGGTTTACGGCTCGCATATGACATTTTTGGAAAAATGCGATTACGACAGCGATTAACAATTACAATCGTAATCGTATTTTTTTTCTGCGATTACAATCGTAATCGTATTTTCGTTAGGGTTTACGGCTCGCATATGACATTTTGGAAAAATGCGATTACGACAGTAATCGCAGAAAAAAATACGATTATAATGGTAATCGCAGAAAAAAAAATACAATCGCTGAAAAAAATACGAATACGATTACGATTATAATTGTAATCGTAATCAAGAAACTTGCGATTACAATCGTAATCGTAATTACGCCCAACACTGGTTTGAATGCTTGAAACTCTGCCCACCTTTATATAATTTTATTTGCTTTTAGGTTAGATGTATGAAATTAGTGCAGCATCCAAATGTCGTTCGTCTGTATGAAGTGATTGATACGCAGACAAAGTTATACCTTGTTCTCGAATTGGCAGACGGTGGTGATTTATATGACTACATAATGAGACATGATGCAGGATTGTCGGAGCCTCTGGCACGCGAATATTTTAGCCAAATCGTCCGTGCCATATCGTACTGCCATCGCCTCCACGTTGTCCATCGCGACCTCAAGCCAGAAAACGTCGTCTTTTTCGAAAAAGCCGGCGTCGTCAAACTGACAGATTTCGGTTTCAGCAATAAGTTCTGCCCCGGTCAAAAATTGGAGACTTCATGCGGCTCTTTGGCGTATTCAGCGCCTGAAATTTTACTTGGTGATTCATACGATGCGCCGGCCGTCGACGTCTGGTCACTCGGTGTTATCCTGTATATGTTAGTCTGCGGCCAAGCTCCTTTTCAAGAAGCCAACGATAGCGAAACGCTTACGATGATCATGGATTGTAAATATTCCGTACCCAATCATGTATCGCAACAATGTAAAAGGTATTTTTTCTTCTTTTGTTTTTATTTTTATTACATTCCTTTTCAGACTGATAGGAAGATTGTTAGTTCGAAATCCAGAAAAACGAGCGACATTAGAAGAAATCGCTTCAGACCCTTGGGTTTCGCTGGATACCGTCTCCGGCTTAGCAGTCCCGCTTGTATCCAGCCGTACTCTGAGCGAAGCCGATCACACGACCATCGTCCAAAAAATGGTCAACGGTCAAATCTGTACCAAAGAAGAAATAGTCGAGTATGTATTCTCTTTTCCCAAATTTTTTTAGCAAATCTCCTTTTTTTTTTTGTGAAAATTGAGGTTTCTACGTCAAAAAACGGAGAAAAATCCAGTTAAAATGGTGAAAAACAGAGAAAAACTATCTAAAATACTTATTATGATTAGGTGTACAAAATGAAACTCAGCCACAGGGTAAATTTGAATTTTGTAGATTTTAGCCGAGTTTCATTTTGTACACCTAGTAGTTCATTTTTTCAAAATTTTGAACATTTTAGGCGTTAAAGTCCATCAAAAGTTGACCTTCTCCCTGTAAGAAGGTTATTGAAGTATAACCATTAAGAAGGTTAATTTTTAAAGGCTTGTAAATCGTAAACCGTTACAGATATTGAAAAAATGCACTAAACAAAATCTGTTGGAAATTCAATTCTCTTTAATTTTTATTCTATTCATTTTTTCTCTAGGACGCACTGTTTTCAAGATAAATTTATTTTTAAAAAAAATTATTTTCCAAAAATGGTGCATCCTAGAAAAATAATTAAGTGCAAATTTATAGTGAATTAAATTTCCTACAAGTTTTATTTATTAGAACATTTTAGGCGTTAAAGTCCATCAAAAGTTGACCTTCTCCATGTAAGAAGGTTATTGAAGTATAACCATTAAGAAGGTTAATTTTTAAAGGCTTGTAAATCGTAAACCGTTACAGATATTGAAAAAATGCACTAAATAAAATCTGTTGGAAATTAATTCTCTTTAATTTTTATTCTATTCATTTTTTCTCTAGGACGCACTGTTTTCAAGATAAATTTATTTTTAAAAAAAATTATTTCCGAAAATGGTGCATCCTAGAAAAAAGAATAAAAAATTAAAGAGAATTAAATTTCCTACAAGTTTTGTTTATTAGAACATTTTAGGCGTTAAAGTCCATCAAAAGTTGACCTTCTCCTGTAAGAAGGTTATTGAAGTATAACCATTAAGAAGGTTAATTTTTAAAGGCTTGTAAATGTAAACCGTTACAGATATTGAAAAAATGCACTAAATAAAATCTGTTGGAAATTTAATTTTCTTTAATTTTTATTCTATTCATTTTTTCTCTAGGACGCACTGTTTTCAAGATAAATTTATTTTTAAAAAATAATAAGGCTAAATAATTAGGAAACTCCTCACACCTTCAACCCCTGTTATTCTAATTGTAACTTTTTTATGTTTTATTTTTCAGATCTTTAGAAAAAAATGAATACAACTATATAACTGCTACTTATTATTTACTTGCTGAAAGAAAATTAAAATCGCTAGATCCAAAGCCTCACCAAAAGTTATACCGTTAGTATATAATAGATTTGGTCGTTATTTTTATTGATTTATTAATTTTAGTAAAGCTGCTCCTGTGGTTAGAGTCGATACGTGCGCGGAGAACGAAGTGACGATCAATCAGACGCCATCGATTCAACCGAGGACGCGGAAATGCTCAATAGTGACGGAAGACGATGAAGAAGAGAGCGTCGGGAGTAGAGAAAGCAGTGGGTGGAATAGAAGAGGGTCTAAAAGCGAAGGGAAACTTCATTTGGCTGTTCAGGAAATACATCGTCAAGCTATGCAGATAAATTCGATAACGGAGGCATCTACAGCGCCTGGTCCTTTACATCCGAATACGCATACACCAGTTAGAGCGGTTAAAACGCTCCCGTCACCTATAAGCAGCACGATAAGTTCTCCTCAGCTGGGTCTTAATATGCGTTTCGAAAGAAGAAATAAACTTAGAAAAGGGAGTACTGCATCATGCAGTTCTTCGGATGCAAGCGATGAAGATTCTGAAGGTCGAAATAAAAGAAAAGGAAGCGGAAAGTCGATCGGACGCGGACGCGGACCTCAAGATCCTGGATCGGGCGCTGGCGGAAACAGCGGACCACCACCTTCAGGCGGCGAAAATGCGAACCCGGATCAAAACGGTACAAGCCACAATCCAACGAACCGCAGCCGCGGAAGTCCAGGTGGGACCGCCGGCGGATCAACCGGCCGTCGCCGATGCGAAACCAGACTCCGCGAAAGTCAATCGTTGAATAGAATCACCGAAGTCTTAGAAGTCGAACCTTCATCTCCAAAAGAAAAAGAACCTCTCAAAACTGTTCCTGAAGTCAAAAGCCCTGTCAACAGTAAGTTTTATCCAGTGTTGGGCGTAATCGTAATCGCAATTACGTTTACGATTGTAATCGCAAGTTTCTTAATGACGATTACAATCGTAATTCCGATTACGATTACAATTGTAATCGTATTTTTTTTCTGCAATTACCATTATAATCATTTTTTTTTTTTCTGCGGTTACGACCATAATGCTGGAAAAAAATGCGATTATGACCGTAATCGCAGAAAAAAATACGAATATAATGGTAATCGCAGAAAAAAATACAATTACGATTGTAATTTCGATTACGAATACAATCGTATTCGTATTTTTTTCTGCAATTACGATTGTAATCACATTTTTTTAACGATTACGATTGTAATCGCATTTTTTTAACGATTACGATTGTAATCGCATTTTTTAACGATTACAATGTAATCGTATTTTTTTCTGCGATTACCATTATAATCGTATTTTTTTCTGCGATTACGACCGTAATTGCTTTAAAAAAATGCGATTACGACCGTAATCGCAGAAAAAAATACAATTATAATGGTAATCGCAGAAAAAAATACAATTACGATTGTAATCGCAGAAAAAAAATACGATTACGATTTTAATTGCAAAAAAATACTATTACAATTGTAATCGTTAAAAAATACGATTACGATTGTAATCGTTAAAAAATACGATTACGATTGTAATCGTTAAAAAAATACGATTACGATTGTAATCGTTAAAAAATACGATTACGATTGTAATCGTTAAAAAAATACGATTACGATTGTAATCGTTAAAAAAATACGATTACGATTGTAATCGTTAAAAAATGCAATTACAATCGTAATCGCAGAAAAAATACGAATACGATTATAATCGTAATCGTAATCGGAATTAAGAAACTTTCGATTACAATCGTTATCGTAATTGCGATTACGATTACGTCCAACACTGGTTTTATCCATAAAAGGCACCAAATTTAATTTTTTTTTAGGTGGAAAGAAAAATGCTTTGATCGGACGATATTTGATGCTTCACCGTAAACTCTGCTTACCCCTTGTATTCGGCGGTACATCAAAAAAATGTAAAGACGTCAATCAAAACCGGAAACTTCAGTGCCCAGTCGGCGGAGTCCATGCTCAAGGGCAAAAATGCTGCTCTCTCTGCTGACCCTAAATTACTAGTCACCTTTTTTTTCTTCTCTCACCTAGTCTCCATTTGGGAAGTCTCGGGCTGTGAGTTTCCAAGGCACAAAATCTCAAAGGGAACATGAAAAAACAGGGTTTTTCATCTAAAAGCGCTAACAATAAAAAAAGACAGGTATTTAGAATGTGCCAAAGATAGGAAAGGCTTCTTTTTATTTGGATTTACATGTTTATACCCAAAATAATCACTAGTTTTAGATCATTAACCATATCGCCTCAGCGATCCCTTATTAGTAATACTTTAATTTATAAAAAAATGGTACAAAATATTAGTTTATGGCAATAAAATATTGTATTTGTGATATCAAAATATTATAGAGCCCTTAATTTATTTTTGATTTCAACGCCAGCTGGCCTGGCTGTTCAATTTTATTTATTTTAAGTATTATTAATCCTGATAGTACAAGTCCTCAATATTTGAAATTAATCTCCTTATTTCCTAAACATATTACCTATAATTGATGTAATTTTAGTTAAAAGAACAATAAAATATTAACTTATATGTCTAATTTTGTTTCTAGAAGTTATTGTACCCTCCATGTCGGGTTTTGGGGAAGGGTCTTCACGACCCCGAAGGGTCAATTCAGATCTCAAATTTGTCTGTGGTGCCGGCCGGCCGTAGCATTTTTTCCGGAACACTTTACGGCCACAGTTTTCATCCGATTTTCACCAAATTTCTTTAGTCGGTGAACAAGAAACTAACAAGGGCGAATTTTTGAATTTCGAAAAATGGCGGAGATATGTCTGTTTGAAATTTTAAAAAATTCGCTGCCGCCGAACCGTTGGTCCGATTTTCACCAAATTTTTACCAATTACTCCTTATATTTTTAAGAATTTTTGATGAAAAAAAATTTCAGTTTTTTACATTAATTATCATTTTAGTAGGGAGAAATTTCATACTTCCAGGCCTTACGAGAGGGGCCTCTTTTGCGCGAAAATCCCATTATTTCTACCTCGATACTAAGTACAATTTAAAAAAAAAACAACTTTTTTGAACATTTTTTTGAAAGAAAAAAAAAACGGACAATTTTTTGAAAAAAAAATGTACCCTCCGTTGTACTTTCCCTCTTTTATACATCCCCCTCCCTTATACTTCCTCTTCTTTGTACTACCCCCTCCGTTATACCCCCTCCCTTTTTCTACCTTGATACTAAGTACAATTTTTGGAAAAAAGAACTTTTTTGAACATTTTTTGAAGGAAAAAAAAAAACGGAAAATTTTTTGAAAAAAAAAAAAATGTAAGCTCCGTTGTACTTTCCCTCTTTTATACATCCCCCTCCCTTATACTTCCTCTTCTTTGTATACCCCTCCCTTATACTTCCCCCTCCGTTATACCCCCTCCCTTTTTTCTACCTTGATACTAAGTACAATTTTTGGAAAAAAGAACTTTTTTGAACATTTTTTGAAGGAGAAAAAAAACGGAAAATTTAAAAAAAATGTATTGAAACATATGATTTAAATACGGAAAGTAGTTCAAAGAATAAATGTGTTAAAGAAACATAAAATTTTAAATATTCTTAACATTTGGTGTCAGAAGTGTGTCAGAATCCTACGCCATGGATGAAAATCGGTCAGGTTCGTCAACGGGTTCGTCAACGGGTTCTACACCATGGTCGTCGACTTGGCGATCTTCGCCATCGCCTATTCCACCGCCTATTCCCCCACGTCAAAATCTCCGTCCTCCCCTACGTCCGGCACCCCCACGTCTCAATCCTCCTTCCCCTCCACCACTAACGGTAAGGCCAAAACTGGTCGAATACGATGGGTCCTCTCCTTGGGAAGACTACGCAGACCATTTCCACTTCGTGTCCGCTGCTTACGGCTGGTCGGAACAAGAGCAAGGCTATATGTTGGCATCTATGCTCAGAGGACCAGCGGGAATGGTTTTGCGTTTCGCCAACCCGAATAATGTGACATTCTCGGAATTATCGTGCTTGTTATCGTCGCGATTCGGTGGACAGTCGCAACGTGGGTTCTACTTTCGTCAGTTACAGACGAGACGTCAACTCAAGGAAGAGTCTGTAATCGTTTTTGCAGCTGCGTTAGAAGCTCTTGCCTTCAGAGCCTTCCCGGCAGCTCAAGACATTGCAGAGCTGCAAGTGGTCCCTATCTTTTTGAACGGCCTAAGGGATCCTGAAGTGCGCCGGTTGACTCTAGCTTGCGCACCGACAACTATGGCCGAAGCTACGGCTAAAGCATCATTCTTTGAAGCCAATGAGTCGACGTCTACTCGAAGTGTTCGTTGTTACCGATGCGGTGTCCAAGGACATATTGTTCGGGACTGCACCGAACGTCCCAATAACAATATTCCGAGCAACAATAAACGTGTTTCCGACTCGTATTCTGTTAATGTTTCTCATGGGTGTAATACATTGCTAGCACCTTCCCTTTCATCGTCATCGTTGGTATTGTCTGGTTTACTGAATGATTCATTCTGCGAGTTTGTTGTCGATACCGGAGCTGCTCGTTCAGTGGTTGATCCTAGTCTAGTGTCAACCTTATCGCCGTCAGACCTTACGTCGTTTCGTTCAGTATCTGGAGAAAAGGTTGGTGTCTTGGGGAAAACTCGTGGAAATATCAAAATTGGTAACTTTGTTCGCGATTTTGATCTTTTGGTTGCTTCCATTGAAGACAAATGCATTTTGGGAATGGATTTTCTTTCTTCTGCACGGTGCGTCATTGATACCGCAGAAAGGCGAGTTGATTTTTTGGGAGCTGAATCAAACAGGAAAGCGAAACGCACCCGGAAACGCACCCGGAAAGGCGTTCGGGTGAGTTCGCGTGCAGAAGGTTGCTTTGAACCTGATGTGGGTCATCAGGGATGCTATCTTGATACAGTGGCAACTTTAGAGGAAGTAGATCATTTGGAGTCCGTTCGTTCGAAAGTACGTGAACTTGATTCTTTGTCGTTGCATCAAAAGAGGGAAGCCGACGATTTCTTGACTAGTTTTGCAAATGTATTCGCTCGGTCGAAAAGTGATCTAGGAAAAATCGATACAATGACCCATAACATCGATGTGGGCGATTCTTCTCCCATCAAGCAGCCTGCTCGGCGAATGGCTCCTCATCAGCGTTTAGAAGTTGATAAGATGGTCAAGGAAATGTTGGATCAAGGTGTTATTGAACCTTCTTCTAGTCCTTGGGCGAGTCCTGTGGTTATTGTGCCTAAAAAGGATGGTTCAAAACGTTTCTGCATTGATTACCGCCGCCTCAACGACGTCACTAAAAAGGATTCTCATCCACTTCCTCGTGTCGACGAATTGTTAACTCTCGCTGGTAGTCATTGGTTCACTA
This sequence comes from Orius insidiosus, assembly GCA_014119065.1. Taxonomy (NCBI): domain Eukaryota; kingdom Metazoa; phylum Arthropoda; class Insecta; order Hemiptera; family Anthocoridae; genus Orius; species Orius insidiosus. The sequence goes on along the minus strand of JACGAQ010002163.1, from coordinate 2,572 downwards.
CTTTAGACCTACAAAGCGGTTATTGGCAGATTCCTATGGACAAAGCTGCTATTGAGAAAACAGCTTTTTGTACGGATAAGGGATTGTGGCAGTTTCGCGTGATGCCTTTTGGTCTGACGAATGCGCCAGCTACGTTTCAACGTGCTATGATGACTTTGCTACGCCAAGAGATCGAACAGGGGTTTGTTAAGATCTATTTAGATGACATCCTCGTGCACTCACCGTCTTTCGAAGAACACATTGTAAACCTCCGACAAATTCTATCGAAACTCAAAAAGTTCAATGTCAAATTAAACGCAAAAAAATGTAATTTTTTCGCGAAGAGTGTTCGTTATCTCGGGTATGTCGTCTCTGGGAAGGGGATACATACTGACCCGGACAAAATTATTTCTATTCGTTCCTGGAAGGTTCCTTCAGATATTAAGGAAGTGCGTACTTTTATTGGTCTTTGCTCTTACTATCGTTCGTTTGTGTCAAATTACTCTGAGATTATGGTCCCTCTATACCGCTTGTTGGAAAAAAAAAAGAAAGACTTCGTTGGGATTCTTCTTGTCAACGGTCGTTTGAGTTGATGAAAGACGCTTTGACTTCGGCTCCTGTACTTGGTCACGTCCAACCGAAAGGAGAATTCGTTCTCGATGTAGACGCCTGCGATGTTGCAGTTGGAGCAGTGCTTTCGCAAATACAGGGAGGTTGTGAAGTAGTTCTTGCATACTACAGTAGCTGTCTAAAGCGACCTGAACGGAATTATTGTGCTACTAGGAAAGAGCTTCTTGCTGTCGTAAAAGCATTGAGACATTTCGAATCGTACGGCCTTGCTAGTGGAGAACAATTTACGATCCGCACGGATCACGCGTCACTCCAATGGTTGAAAAATTTTAAAGTTTTGGACGGGCAGATGGCTCGATGGCAAGACCAGTTGGTTTCTTTTAATTTTAACATCAAATATCGCCCTGGGAAGAAGCATTGTAATGCCGATACGATGTCAAGGAGGCCTTGCTTACCCTTAAATTGTGCCTACTGTACGAAACAAGAAACTAAGAATCACACTGAGGTACTTCGTATCGTCTGCACTCCAGACGTGGATTGGGAACAAGAACAAGCCCGAGACCCAGACATTTCGGTCGTAAGAGATTGGGTTGCCTCCTCTTCTAAACCATCAGGCGAAATGATTTCACATCTCAGCACTGTCATCAAGTCTCTTTGGGCTATGTTCAACTCTCTGAAGTAAAAGAAGGGGTTTTGGTGCGTTGTTGGGAGAGCTTGGATGGTAAATCTTTCGTTGAACAAAAGGTCGTACCGAGGTCTCTTGTTCATCAGGTTCTTTCGGAAGCGCATACGCAAGCGCATTTTGGTTCCCGACGAATGGTACACTTTCTTCGAAAACAGTTCTATTGGATCGGCATGAGCCGTGATATTCGGGAATATGGCAAATCATGTGAAGTTTGCGCCAGAAGGGGGCCTAAAACAAGGAATGTTAAAGCACCGATGCGTTCATACACGGTGGGTTGTCCGTTTGAACGAATAGCGATCGACATTTTAGGACCGTTACCTCGTTCTAATAATGGAAATCGTTATCTTGTCATCGTTATGGATTATTTTACTAAGTGGCCGGAAGTTTTTGCAGTTCCAGATAAACTGGCAGAGACTGTCGCTAGCGGTCTGATTGACCATGTCATATCTAGACATGGAATACCGAGAGAGCTGCACAGCGATCAAGGACGGACGTTCGAGTCGAATGTTTTTGCTGAAACGATGAGAATTCTAGGCATACATAAGACAAGAACTACCGTGATGCGCCCTCAAAGTGACGGGATGGTCGAACGTTTTAATCGCACTCTATGGGAAATGCTTGCTAAAAACGTCGATGAAAATCATAGCAATTGGGATGCTACCCTTCCGTTATTACTGTTGGCTTATCGCGCGAGTGAACATTCGACGACGGGATTTTCTCCGGCAATGATGGTGTTCGGGCGAGAGCTCACTTTGCCCCTCCATTTAACATACGGAGAACCGGAAGAAACAAAATACAGGACTGGTTTCGCAACGGAGTTACGGGATCGATTGTCCGAAATTCACGAAAAGGCTCGAGGACAATTGCTAAGGGCAGCGGAAAATAGCAAACGTCGCTATGATATTCGCAGCAAAATACCCCATTTTCAACCCGGCGACCAGGTCTTTGTTTTCTTCCGAAAAAGTCTGTCGGAAAATGCCCCAAATTGCAAAGCGACTGGAAGGGACCGTGCCGAGTTGAGAAGATGATAAGCGACGTCATCGCAAAAATTACACTTCCAAATGGAAAAATTAAAATCTTACATGTCGACAAATTATCCCGGTTCCATTCTCGATCGTCGTTCGCCCCCCCCCCCCCCCCGGAAAGGAGTAATGAAACATATGATTTAAATAAGAAAGTAAGTTCAAAGAATAATGTGTTGAAGAAACATAAATTTTATATTAACATATTATACATACTCCCTTTACTTCCCTCCTTTTCTACCTTGCTTAATACAGTTTTTGGAAAAAAGAACTTTTTGAACATTTTTTGAAGGAAAAAAAAAAAACGGAAAATTTT
>JACGAQ010002162.1:0-45166 GCA_014119065.1 Orius insidiosus | reverse complement strand
TTGATCTTCAACGATCTCAACTTTGTCTATGTTTCCGTCCGGCCGTAGCATTTTTCCCGGAACACTGTAATCGTACTTACTCGATATTGAATAAAATTTGTTAGGGGACAGGGATGAAGGTGACCTTGGGTGAAAATGCGGCCTTGAACTGTTCCAGAAAAGGGAAGTGTTGCCACTATTGCCAACAAAAGACAGTTTTAATATCAAAGTTGCAGAAAAATATGGACTAGGTATTTTTATCTCAAAATAGAAGAACAAAAGGATCGAAAATCATAGAAAAAGTTGGGGAGGAAGCATCTTGTCCAAAATAAATTAAGGGTGCAGGAAAAGAACTCATAAGTACTGATTTCGAGATTGAACGGTTGTCAGTCGTGGAGGGGGAAAACTTAAAAAACATTCTAAACAAACATAAAACATAATTATATGAAAGATTAATTAGACGTGAAAATCTTTCTGCGCATGCTCCAGAAATTTCAAACCAGTTTCAAACTGCGGTTGGAACAAAGCTAATATTAATATTTTGTATTGAAATACAGAGGTTTTCTCATTCAAGGCCGAGACTCTCAGGGTTTTTTCCCCGTACCCATAAAATATTTTGATAAGTAGGTAATATGTTTTTCTTTTCAAAATAAACCACTAATACGAATGCGTTGGTAGAAAAGATGTAAGAAAATAAGAAAAACTTACAATTTGAAAAGCGGATGACCTAAATTCTGGTTCAGACCGGAAGGAAACTAAGGTTCGAGGAGGGGATGAAAACGACCACTGCCTTCTCAATTTGCACCATAAAATAAAAAACAAAAATCCAATTTGACGTATACTTAGGTACATAATTAAAATAAATAAACAAAAATGCTTCTACTATTTCAACTTCTTTAGAGAAATTAGTTGTTTTTTTGTTTTGTGCAGGAAAAAAAAGGCGGGCAAATCACAAGCTTGCACAAACAAGTTTAGTTAGTTTCAGTATTCCATCGAAAGATGCAGACGGGGATTTCTTTTCTTCAAAATCTATTTTTCTTTCTTTGACCGGTGAGTTTTATATTTTGTTATTAGTAATTGCTTAAATTAGTTAAAAAGGTACATGAAATTATGGAATTTTATAGAAATTGATGATTATTAGATAAAAAAAAAAAAGCTTTATTGGCCAGACCCTTCTAAACTCTCCATCCCTTTTCTTCTTTTTACTCAATTTTTGAAATCAATACGGTCGTATTCTTTCGGAGAAGTAATTATTTCGGTAGTGCTGAGGTATATGGGATTAACATTTCTCAGAATTTGAACTTATAAAAAAAATTATTGCGACATCCGCCATATTGAGTTTTTAGGCCTGTTTATTCCGGAACATTCCACAGCATCTATAACTTCCTTAAAGAAGTTATTGTGATACCCTCCATGTCGGGGTTTTGGGGGAGGGTCTTTCAGGCAACGGAGGGTCAATTCGAATAAGATCTTTACCGGGTACTTTACCCGATGGTTCCCAAAACGAGATAATTATACCCGATGGTTCCCGGGCTGAAAATTGCCATATACCCTATGGGTCCCGGATATATTATAACAGTGAGTGTTCTTAAACACATTTTGTGGTGTTGGGTTTGAAATGTTGGACAAGATTCAATTTTCCCAAAAATGCAGTCCACATTTTTATTCCGTTCAATTTCAAAATTAGAGCTTTTCGGATAGACACTTCGAAAACACTAAATCCTCTCAAAGAGAACAAGAAGAACTCGTTACACAAAACTTTTGTACGAATTTATATTTTTAAATTTAAACACTAATAATATGAATCTTCTTTCAATAACTTGATTGACATTAAATTTAAGAAAATATATTAATACTCGTAAGTAAACAAACTCTGTCACAAACTTAAATTTTACTTCACACTTTAGCGAAAATAGAAAAACCAAAACTCTAACTCTTTTAAAACTATTTAACCAAAACTGTACTCAAAACATCGGATACCATAGTGATATTCGAGGATATGGATCTATACCGATCTCAGCAAAAGAAGGTTGGTAGCACTGTCTTCCCCCACCCAATTAAGTTCTCATCTTTTCGATCACCGGTCAATCGGTCACTCGTTCCTTCAGATTTCTTTTTGTACATATAGGTAAAGTTCTTTTTTTTTTAAATAGAGAAAAATAGATGTTTTTAAACTAGCGTCTAGAGTAAAATAATTTATTTTATTCAAAAGAAATTTGAAATTTTATTTTTATACAATCCCGGCTCGTTTGATTTTCTTCAGAAGACCAGCTCACAAAATTTATCGTATTTTCGTTTCCCTTTTCGTTTTTCCCCATCCGATCCTGGATTTTCTGCAAACTTCAAACAGTGAGTGTTCTTAAACACATTTTGTGGTGTTGGGTTTGAAATGTTGGAAAAGATTCCAATTTCCCAAAATACAGTCCACATTTTTGTTCCGTTCAATTTCAAAATTAGAGCTTTTCGGATTAAGGGCTGGAATTCATTATTAAATAATTTATTACTAAATTATTAACAATAAACGAGAAAAATAGACGATTTTTTACGAAAAAATTGGCAAAGTTTCCACCTCCCCCCCCCATTTCCGACAAGCTTGAACATGCAAGGCAGGCGTTGGTAAGCGTTCAATCGGTGTCGACGGCTTTCTGTTTAGTGGTGAATTTTAGTCGCCATTTTGGTTTGTTGAAAATGACTGTTTCTAATGCCATTTGAGATAATAAAATTTAAGAAAATCTGTTCCTAGTTACATCGCTGATTGATGTTTTTAAAGGAACTTGGTATTAAAATAACGCTCTATATCTCTTCATTGATACCTGCGTTACAAAATAAACACGGGAACCATCGGGTATGTCGCTTTACTAGAAGCGGCAGCCATCGGGTATATTTGATTTGGCCTACTTAGTCTCCGGGAACCATGGGGTATCCAACCCTTTACCGATCTCGACTTCGTCTGTCGTTCCGGCCGGCTGTAGCATTTTTTCCGGAACACTTGACGGCCACAGTTTCCAAACGGTTTTCACCAAATTTTCTCACAACCTTCCAAAATAGTTTAACAAGAAATTAACGTAGGCAGTCGATGAACGTAATATTAAAGTGGGCGATTTTTGAATTTCGAAATTATGGCGGAGATGTGCACGTTTTAAATAAAAACTGCGCTGCGGCTGAACCGTTGGTCCGATTTCACCAAGTTTTCACCAGGTACTCCTTATATTTGTACAATTTTTTTTTTCTTTTTTTTCTTTTTTTTCTCCTCTCTTTGCGAGAGGGACATCCCTTGCGCAGAAAGCCGATTATTTCTACCTTGATACTTAAAAACAATTTTGAAAAAGAAAACAACTTAGACAATATTTCAAAAGAAAAAAAAAATCTACCTTAAATTTCAAGAGATAAAAAACGTTGAAAATTAAAAAAAAAAATTAAATTTAAGAAAAATAATAATAATTATTATTATTAACTTTGTTCCTACTGCAGTTTGAAACTGGTTTAAAACTCCTGGAGCATGCGCAGAAAGATTGGACGTCGTTCAATCGTTTATCCGTCAAATCTGAAGTCACCTGACGTCAACTTTGACGTCCAAATCCTTATGCGCATGCTCCAGGAGTTTCAAACCGCGGTTGGAACAAAGCTATTATAACTTATAATTAATTACGAAAAAAAATATAGATTTCTAAAAATTTTAATACCAATGATTTATTGGTAAATTATTAGGTACCATTTTTTTCGGCTTAGCGGTAAAAAGAGTGGCAACACTGTATTCATTCCCCACTCTCCAGCCTCCACATACCTGTTCAAACAAGTCCGGGAAGCGTCTCATCTCTCATTTTACACAAGGTAAGCACTTAAAATTTTAAGTACCTACCTTTTATAATTAAAACCGTCTTATTCGAATTCTAAGCTATGCTCATTATTGATAAACTTTAGGATTTCTTTTCTCAAGGTTTTATTGATAATCCCTCCTTGACGTTATTTCGTATACAACACAACACAACTTCCTTCTTTCTTTCTTTCTAAATTAGTGGTGATGAACTATCCCACAGAGGGCTCTTATTGGATGACGGCGACACAATCTTCGATTTCGCTTAAAATGCTTGAACAGAAAATGGATGTTCAAGGCATCCTGTTAAGGAAAGGAGAGTTTCAAGACATGTTTAGAAATAGGCCTAAGTTTCGGTCCTCATTTCCCTTTTCCTCTTAGTTTTATTTATTTTTAAAATCCTTCGGTCGGTATTCAGCAAGATCACAATTATTCTGATTGCAAAGCCACATTCTTCACATTTTTGCAAAGTCCTTTAATAGAAAGTTAAATCTTTAAAATGGCAAGCGCTTTGTGCTTACAATAACGAATATCTCTTAATCACTATTGAAGAGTAATCTATTGGTGGAAATCTGAAGTGCTTTTAGTTCCTGAAAATGACGGTTTGTCTATCAATTTGGGTAATAACTAGAACAAATTAAATAAGGTTGTAACAAATTATTTTATTTACATTTAAAATTAATAAGATATTAATAAAAACCAATTTATAATTTCATTTTTGTTATATTTCTTCGACATACGTGGCTGGAAAAATGCCGACAGTTCCATTGAGTTCACCAAGCCACCAACCATCTGCTTGTTTGTCGTGGATGTTGATGAGGTCGCCGGGCATTAGATTGAGCTCGTCATAAAGTTTAGCTTTGTAATTATAAAGGGCTTTACAACGTTTAGGAACGCACGGCGCTGCTTCAACAATTTTCGTTTCTTCGCACTTAATACTTTCTTGACTTGAAAACTCGTCTAAAAGACAAGAGATTAATTACAAATTGAGCTTTTTATTACATACCAAAATCGCTGTCTGTAAGGGTAGCAGTGCCATCGGCAGTCCCTCGGTCAATCCAGAGTGGATCAGAAGGTACATCCGAGTTGTGGACCCAAGCAGGAATTTTTAAGACTGACTGTTGGTATCCTTGGCGATCCCTTGAAATTTGGATGTGCGAAGCCAAAGGATGGCTTGGCGACGGTGCCCCTTCGATTTCACATAAGGCAGATTCCAATTTGTAACGGGTCGCTTCTAAATATGCCAGAGTTGACTTCATCTACGAAAAGAAAATGGAAGTAAATATTTTTCAGAAGCCTTTTGTGTGGATAAGACAAGATGGGCACTAGACCTATGGGCACAACTGCCAATCGAAAGTGCACTTCGAATTTTTGGGTCTAAACTTCATCATCGCATACCAGATTTATCCCTTACATGTTGCAATTTATCGTTGACGTTATACTGAGAGTCCTCGCTTGTAAAAGTGGGTGTCTGTTTGAAAGCCATGACTAAGTTTTCAACGCCGGCTTTCCCTCGTCGTTCACGCTCAAGGTCGCCTTTGACAAGCTGAAGAAGCTTGACGATTGCCTGCTTCCGCCGTTCATGGTTCATTGCAAGTGTAAGCTGCTCCGGATAAAAATCTGGAAGTATCTGCTCATGGGGCTCACTGGACGTTTTTAAACTGCGAACTGTCTCCATATCTTTAGCAACATCAATCGCCACCAAAGGTTCGCTAATTCTATCTCCTATCTACAAAAATAAGCATGATAGTTCAACAGTTTCAAAAGTCAAAGACATACTTGGTTTAATTTTGGGCTGAGCTGTTTAAAACTTTTGGCATACAGTTCGACCAATGTTCGAAGGCCTTTTAACCTCTCGTCTTCCATAACCTCAAAACAGTTGGCACCCCTCAGAATTGCCGATTCCCATTCAAGTCTCGACCTCTCCGTTCTCAAGCAAACGTTGTAATATTCAACATCGGCTTTTTTTACCGTTTCTTCAGCTTTTTTGCGTTTTGTCTCCAACTAAAAATATTTTTGAAGATAAGTTGGTGAAGAGTTAAAAAAAATGTTTGTTACTTTTGATGTGTCTTTTTCTGATTTTGATATTTGTAAAGAGCTTCCTGAGATTCGACTTTTGACATCGCTACCATCGCGGAGTTTCTCGTTGTCCCGAGTGCTGGCAAAACTGTGCTTTTTCGCTTTTGCTTCTGCAGTTCTCCATTCGGCTAAATTTTTGGCTTCAAAAAAGAGCAAAACATAATTTTAACATAAACATTGTAAACATAAGAGGCTTTTGGTTACCACTTTTGTCGACGGCGAGTTCGACAGACTTTCGAATACGATGCTGCGAGTCGGTAAGGCTTCTAAGGGGTTTGACGAGGTTTTCACTCAAAGTTGCCGCAAAGATTCGATGAATTTCAGATTCATTCTCCATCTCAGTGGCGACTCTGGCCCAAGTGGAAATGACTGTTCCACCATTACAATCTTTTGTCGCCTTGGATAGTTTTAAGGATAATTTCGATAGACACTTCGCATACTGCGATTCTGCTTCAGACCTAAAAATCAAAAATTTCACTTTCTGAAAATTCAACCTATAAGCATAGATATGAGGGCTCTAAATGCCTAGATTTAATTCAATTTTTTTTTCTTTATTTTAAGTATCAAATTTCTCCCTACTAAGAAAAATTTTTTTTTTACTCCACAAGTTCGCAAATAATAAAAGGAGTAGTTGGTGAAAATCGGACAAACGGTTCGGCCGCTAGTTTTTAAATTTCAAACAGACATATCTCCGCCATTTTTTCGAAATTCAAAATCGTCGACGTTAATTTGTTGTTTAACTATTTAGGAAGATTATGTGAAAATTTGTGGAAAATCGGTTCAAAACTATGGCCGTGAACTGTTGTAAGAAATTTAATTCTCTATAATTTGCACTTAATTATTTTTTTCTAGGATGCACCATTTTCGGAAAATAATTTTTTAAAGATAAATTTATCTTGAAAACAGTGCGTCCTAGAGAAAAAATGAATAGAATAAAAATTAAAGAGAATTGAATTTCCAACTGATTTTATTTAGTGCATTTTTTCAATATCTGTAACGGTTTACGATTTACAAGCCTTCGAAAATTAACCTTCTTAATGGTTATACTTCAATAACCTTCTTACACGGAGAAGGTCAACTTTTGATGGACTTTAACGCCTAAAATGTTCAAAATTTTGAAAAAATGTACTACTAGGAGTACAAAATGAAACTTGGCTAAAATCTACAAAATTCTTTACCCTGGGGCTGAGTTTCATTTTGTACACCTAATATTATAATAAAGGAAGGTTAAAATTAAGTATTGCTAGTACTTTCAAATTTAAAAAAAATTGTTTTTTGCTTTAAAAAGTGCGCAAACGGGATTTTACTCTTGACAATTATTCAAGATAATCAGTCATTTAAACAGGTAAAAATGCCCTTCAGCTCCGTAAAATGATAAAAATAAACGAATTATAATAAAAATTTACAAATAAATACCAACTGAGAAGGGAAATTTTTTGTCTTTACCTTTCATGAAGTATAGAGGCGAGCTCTTTCGAAAAATCACCACCCTGTTTTATGTGGCGTCGTAAATCTTCAAAACCACTTTGTCCCTGCAAACAAAAATTAATTGATTAGACTATGGAGAATGTATATTATGCTTATAAATAATTTAAAAATTGGAAACGAAGATGACCTTTATGGTTCAATAAGGTTTTTTTTTTTTTTTTTTTTTTTTTTTTTACACATGGGGATAGAAAGTGCTATTCATGTATAAAAACTCACAAGACTATCCCCAGTGTGTAAAAAAAAAAACTTTATGCTTACAAATATATTCTTTTAATGAAATACTGAAAAGCTTAATTAGAACAGTATTTTAAGTCTAAAAGATGCATACGTGGCGAGTTAAATTTTAAAAATCGAAAAACCGCAAGAATCGGAAAAAATCGCTTTGACGCCAATTAGAAATGAAGATTTTCGTCCTTGTGAAGGGAATTCTACTTCCAATTATGTAGAGGATGAGGATCTTATAAAAGAAGTCGGTTTATTTTAAAAGCGTTATGGGGCCAATTACATTTTATTACATCGCCTCCCGAGAAATATTTTCTCTTGTCCCAGACTGAAAGTGCGGAGCAGTTTGAAAACGACATATCACGTTAATGGCCATCTCGGGGTCGGACACTGCCGCTCCGGGAATACTAACTCAATTTTCTACGTTTTATTTCGCAATTCCTCCATTCTCGTCTATCCCAGGCTCACCAATCACGGTTTTTAATTATGAAAGGGTATAAATTCGTTTAATACCGAGTTCTTAAAATGTCTCCGGCTCTTTTTTATGGGAGTCTCCCTGAAATATGGACCGCAGAACTCATAATCTTTTGTTTTCACGCTTTCAAAATAAAATTAATCACAAAAGCAGTGTCAAAATAGAAAGTTGAAAAGTGTCTTTTCCCTAAAACGCGCAAATCTATTATGACCAGCTGGTCTTCAATTTTTTTGCGTGCAATAAGATGTTGCAGTTTAGGCCCAGCAGTTCTGCCATCGTACTCATATTTTTTCCCGGAAAATCTGAGGTAATTATTGTTTTGTACAGTTTTGATTCCAATTTCCGATACAATCGCTGAAAAGGCCACAAAAAACATTTCCCTTTTTACGTTTCGAATAACTTTTATTGTTGTCGTCCGGGCTTATCTGGAGAGTTACGATTGGACGAAGGGGGAAGGGGAAAAAAAAACTTTTCCGCCGTTTAACTTTTTGCTGCATTGAATTAATAGGGGAGAAGTAGAGTTGTGTGTGGGGAAGAGGCGCGTCGCGTGACGCTCCCCGCGATCGATTTTCAGTCGGTCCTGGCAACCCCAACCCTGACCTTAACGTTGATCTCTCGGGGCAGTCACTTATAAATAAACTTGAAGAAAAATAAGAAGAAAACAAAAGTGAGGGAGATGGTGGGGGTAGACGCTCTTAGGCGAGAAATTCAAGGTCACTCTTCTACCGTGAAGATGTCGGATCGACCAGAACAATACTGCCTTCCCTCCCAATAAGGAAGTTTCGAACGAAAATAAAACCATTTCAAAGATGAAAAGATCGAACTTCCTTTCAGAAAAAAATATATTCTTGATAATTAGAGACTTCTTACGAGTAAAATCTTAATTAATGGAATTAAGTCTCAAAGTCTACTTCGAGAGCAAAAAGCCGATTCATCGCTTTATAAGTCTTTTAAAAGTGCAAATGGAGTACTTTGAGTATAAAACGGCGTTTTAATTTTAAGCAGATGTTTTAATATAATGAAATAACAATAAAATGGTCAATTTAGGTGAGGCGGAGGAGTTAATTTCTAGTAGGGTCGTTTTAATCCAATTTAGATGCCAGTATAAGTCTTCGTAGAACATGATACTGAACATTGAATAACCGCATCCTTGGCCGACTGTGACGCCTCTGGAGAGTATGGCCGTAATTCGACGTTTGCATACGAGCGGCCCTCCGGAGTCACCGTGGCAAGGGCCTACCGGGCCTAACGAACCGAGGCAGATCAAATTTGTCGATTCGTTCGTGACGTAGCTGCATATCTTTTTTTATAGGGTGTCACATGAAGAACGGAAAGTTTCGGGTCAGTTTCGTCCTCTTCAGAAAGCGAACCGTATCCAGCGATTATGCATTCCGTTCTTCATCGAATGGCTTCTTCGGCAAAGACAGAAACTCCACACGAAAAGCCTTCGTCGACTTAATCAAAGCAATATCGTTCTTTCTCTTCTCAACGTAATCTGGATGAATAAATATTCTGCTCACTTTATTCGTATTGTATTTCCCGTCGCTTTTTAGTATATGGAATGAGACTAAACTCGGATCTGTGTTTCCGACAAAACAATGAGCCGCTGACACCAATGCTAACTCGTTAACGCCCACAGCTGAACAAATTTTACTCAAATTAGGAATAAAGCTCGTTATCAATATCACGTATGTGTAATTATAATTAAACTCCACTACTGTCCCTCCAAACATTTTATTAAAAAAAAAATTAAACAAATGTTGGAAAAATTTCAAAAAACCATCGTTTTAGGTGGATTATAAAGACGTAGTAAAAAATCCTTGTTTACAAAGCCTGTGACACCTTGATAAGGGTGCGAAGAATCCGGTGGGATACTAAAGTTTTCTTCATGTCACCAACATACATTTTGTCAATGGGAATAAAAAATGATTTTTGCGTTCAGAAGTTTAACCGTGAGAGATGGCACTTGTAGGGCGAAAGTTTGTAGAAGGTTAATTAGGTTCATACCCTTTGAACTCGACGTGTACGTCCCGAAGAAAGGGCCCGTTGTTTTCTTCGTTCAACGACTAAACACATCAAGAATGGCAAACTTTGATGAAGATGTGTTGACAGAAATTAGGAAGTGGAAAACAGCGAAGTTTCACCTGTCAGAACGAAAATTTTAATTAACGCCAAACGAGGGGGAAAAATTTTTTTTCGGGCGGATTATCAAGATCCTCTTTTATTAACTGATTCCTTAATTATTCAAATCCTTTCAATTAGCAAGTCAAAAAATAACCGATCTTATCCTTAAAAAATGTTAGGATGGCTAAAAAAATTGAGAGTAGGATTATACGATCTGGAAGCCATATTTGACCGGGAAATGTCAGTTCATTTTTTATAATTTACGAAAAAAAAATCTACCTTTTGCTCCATTTTTTTTAGTTTGGTACATTTCCCTAATTAACTTATTTTACCTTGAATAAGGCCTCCCTAAGAACAGGAGAAAATTGAAACTTGTAACAAGATAGCTAGAAACCATATTAGTATCAGAGGGTATCTTTTTCAAAAAGGAAATTCTCCTTTTTTTTTGTTAATTACTCATTTATTTTACAGCGCCTAATGGAGCTTTTGTGGGTATCACTGCTCCTGACAAGCCTGGTCGCACAATCACAGCAAGCTCACTTCAAGGTAAATTATTGTTTTTAAACAATTTTTTGAAAAAAAAATGTTTTTAGTGGTCCAAAAGTTTGAAGGATGAGGACGAAGATGTAGGGGTGGCAAGTACGTATCCTCCGGTCGTTGACTACGATGAAGGGAATCCCTCATCAATCACAGAACAAAGTAAGTTCAATATTTCATCCAAACCACTTGTCCCTATCTTGAAAGTTTTCTTAACTCTTTTTTTAAAAAGATCCATGCTTGGTGAAATACTGCGCGAAAGGGCAAGAATGTCGTGTAAGGTCGGGTTTGGCGAGATGCGTCTGTGTCGACGAATGCCCACATCATAAAAGCCCGGTTTGCGGCTCGGACGGGAAGCTCTATGAAAACCATTGTTCGCTTCACAGAGCTTCGTGCCTTCAGGGTGAAAAAATATCAGTCGACCACGCTTTCAAGTGCCTCCAAAAAGGTTTTTATACCATCATTCTCACATTTTCAACAATTCTTTTCAGACGAAATAACTGAAAGGTCGGTCGAAACGACGACAGCGGAGCCTTCGACGACCAAGGCCGTACGCGAAGTCGAAGATGACTCAGACGAAGACGACGATGACAAAATTCAAGAATGTTCTCTCCAAAAATACGATATGATGAAGGTTTATAAAAAGAAATTTTACTTTTAAATATTTTCAATACACTTACCACAATGTAGACGTACCAAGCAAATATTAGCACAGAAAGTACGGAGAAACATGTTTTCCAACCCTTTTTTCCGTTTTTATTTTAAAATCAAAAGACAGGAGAGAGAAAAAAAAATCGTTTGAGTACTGTGATAACTCATTCGGTTTCAACAGTCCTTTTTGCACTTTTTATGTAACTCTTTGAGAAAATGCGGAGTAAGATTTTTTTTCTCTCTCTCTTCTCAAAAGTATCACTTTAATTTAATCTCGGAGATAATTCTAGCCTTTGTAGGTCTCTGTTGATTTTTTAATCTCAAAGGATAGACTTGAGAATTGTTATTTTTCAGGATAATCTGCTAAAGCAGTCTAAAAGCACGAGTGAAGAAAGGGTGAGGACTGGAAAGGAATATCTTGTTAGCACGATGTTTACGTATTATGACCTCAACGGGGACGACCATCTTGATAAGGCTGAATTACAGAAGGTAAGGAGTATCTGGCCACGCGGAACTAAAAACCGAGGGGAAAGCCCGAAAATCCGATAAAAAGTGGGAGTTTTTCGGACAAATGAGTAAAAAAAGCACGAAATCCTGTTGAATTTCTCAAGAGCAATGTTATTGTGATACCCTCTATGGATGGTTTTCGTGAGAGGGATGTTACAGACCCTGTGTTAAGTCTTTTTCAATATTGAGTTTAGTCTGTTGCGGCGTCCGTAGCAATTTTTTTACTCTTTTTGCGAACAACGGATTTTCACTAATTCTTTTACACTCTTCTTGTGTAATCCACTCTTAATGCAATATTTCAATTGAAAAACCAAAATCCTTTAAAAAGTATGTTTGTGGACCAAAGGCCCAAAAACGATAAAAATAGGGAAATTTTTGGACGAAGAGGTAGAAATGCACAAAAACATGTGATTTCAAAGCATTGTTATTCTGATACCCTCGATGGATGTTTTTCATGGGGGGGGGAGGGGATGTTCCAGAACCAGCAGGGTCATTTAAGTGATCTTTTCCGAACAAATATTGCTGCAGAACGACCAAATTTTTTTTTTTTTTTTTTTTTTTTAAAGAAAGAAAATAGGTTTAACGATGAGCAAGAGGCCTTCTTCTCATTGGTTAATCCATTCTCCTTCTTTTTTGGTTTAGCTTTATGGGCCATTAAGGGGGGGGGGGCAGGCGGGGGCTCTCGCCATATTGCCTATCGGGCCAACTCCAGAGGAGTGGCCTAACCAATTTATCCACGGATTTTGTGGAAGAATATTTATTTGGAATTTGACTTCAAACAAAATCCTCCACCCAACCCGGGATCGAACCCCGGTCTCCATGGGTCCAAGACTGAACCTTCCAGCCACGGAGAAAAATCTTTAAAATGATGGTTCAAGACCTAAAAAAACCGAAGTAAAGGCCCAAAATCCGATAAAAAGGAGTTTTTTTTGGAAAGAGGTAGAAAAAGCACAAAACCTATTGGGCAATGCTATTGTGATACCCTCGATTGATAGTTTTCATGAGTGGGATGTTCCAGATCTGTAGGGTCGATTTTTCTTCGATTTGGTTTGGCGTGCGCTTTTTGGGCACAATTTTTAACGGATTTTCACCAAATTTTCACAGAAACTGTGAATCCTCTCTCATTGAATTTAATAAAATTAGCTGCTAAAAAATGTTTTTAATAGATTTCAGATCAAGAACATCTGAACACTCTTTCCGATGGATGTTCGCTCAGCGATATGCTTCGCTACGACGATTCGGACCAAGACGGCCTTCTTTCAGTCAATGAGTTTTATTCGGCCTTCAGTAAGTTGTACAGTAAGTCTGAACCTCCAGATAAATGTTGTCCGGAACGTTTCGATGTTTAGAAAGAAAAGAAAAAAAAAAAGCATGAGACAGGTTTTAATTCTTAGAGTTCTCTTAGCTTCAAAAGTTTTTCTTTTCCGCTAGTTAGCTCTGGTCCTGTTTCGTTGTTGAAATATTCCAGGCGTGTCTTCGTGGTGAAAAGTTCTCCGCAACATATTCACACCCTTTAGGCTGAATTAGCGATACATATTCACCCTTGAAGGAGCCGGACGCAACCCCTTTGATATGTGGCGATGATGAAGGATAAGCGGCCGACGGATTGAACATAATCTTCGTCCTAAGCCTACATAAGCACTTTGCACTTCAACTAATCGGGTTATATTAAGCTTATAAAATTCACACTTTAGACAAATAAAAAGGGGAGAATAGGTTTAAAATTTTTGTGCCTTCCCTAAAAATCTCAAAGTCGAAAAAAACTGCCAAATATTTTGTAAAATTTGGGTTTCTCGGCGAAAAGAACGCACAAAAAGCTGCTAATTCAGACATTTTCTCCCATTTATTAAAATGACAGCAGGCATAAGCACTTCGTGAGCCAACGAGGTATTTTTATTTGAATATCAAGAGGCTGTGAAGGAAAAAAGAGGCGGGAGAAAGAGGGAAAATCTATAATATTCATCCACTTATTCTTGTCATGAGATATATCCTGAATATTTCGCCCCTCCTGAATTTGTGAATTATCGGTTTCCGTGGCTGCCAATATAAGGTCATGTCTTCCTCCCCAAGAAATTCTTATAATGAATTTTCCGAATAGCCTGATAATTAAAACAAATGTTTACTGCTGAACTCGTGTATTGATTAAAATTACCATATTTGAAATATGAGTAGGTTCGTTTTCGCGCCCCGCCTTGTTTACGCAGGGAAATGTGTGATTTAACACTTAAACTCGTGAGTGGTTAATCGTGCTTAAAAACGAAAAACATGCTATCCAAATTAAGCATGTTTCAACATGCCTAAAATTGAACTTCATTTTTGAATATTTTCAAGCATTGATTCATAATATACAAAACGTAATTACGTCGACAATGGTCGGTTGGATGGTTTTGTCTTTATGGTTTGTAAACATCAGACGTGCCTAATGACGTCGACGCCGTTAGAATATTAAGCGCAATACCCCCTCATTGTCGATTCCTTTGTTTCAGTTTAAAATCGACGTTAAAGTTTATAGTTATTTGAATTTTTGAGAAAAGGGCGGCTAACATTCTCTCGCGTACGGACATAACATTTCGAGAAAGGATGGCATTCTAAACACGCCTGTTATTAAAGTCTCTGTCAACTCCCTCAAGGGATCTTCTACTGATAAACAACTAATGAGGAGCCGACAGATGACTTACCGCTGGCATTTGTCGACCTGTCATGGCATTTTATTAAAATGTATTATGCCCGAAATACCCGGGTCAATACTTGGAAAGCCTTTTCATTAAGTATTTATATGATCTTTACGGATTTGGGAATGTTCGAAGGGAACGATCGATTTCTTGTAATCTCGACGATAGAAGTAATCAACACCCTCTGAGTAAACCCTGTTCTCAAGCCCCAAAACCTCCTCGCGCCAACACCCTTTTCCAAATAAAGTAGTTTACTCGGGCCTCCGGTGTTCATTATGAAGGCGAACTCCTCGAAACGGTTAAAGAGCCCGGACTAATAAATTGTTTATTAAAAGTTTCAAACTTTTCCCTCTGGCGATTAACGCTGAAATATAACCCCCCCTATAAAATATTGTAAAATATAATGAAGTGTTGCACGAGCATGGCTTGAAAAATGTTTAAATATTTAAAATAACGATGGATTCTCAGGTCTTTCGGTCGTTTCGTTGGATAAAGCGTTGGAGGTGAACCATTTGTCTGCGAGAGTCGGAGATAACGTGGAGATCAAATGCGACGTTTCCGGGACGCCACCGCCTCCGCTTGTATGGAGAAGGAACGACCAAGATCTCGCTTTGTTGACGAAGAGGACGTCCGCGTTTTCGCAGATGGAAGCCTCTATTTGACCAGAATCCAACTTCTTCATGCAGGAAACTACACCTGTCACGCCCAGAGAAATACGGACATCACGCAAACCCACGTTCTTACCGTTCACAGTACGTCTTTTATCATCTCCCGAAAAAACCTGACTTCCTATCTTTTTTTCAGCCATTCCTGAAGTTAAAGTCACGCCTAGAATTCAATCCAGAAGACCAGGAGAAGAAGCGTCAATGTTCTGCCACGTCATCGGAGAGCCTTTCCCAAAGGTAAACTGATTTTAAAGTTTGTCCATGGGGGCCAAAAAAAAAAGACAGTGTCTTGTTCCAAAGGGGGAAGCAAAAAAAACCATTTGGGGATACACCTTGGATTCAAGGATGCTTACCCGGCTTTTTCGGCCTTCGCGCAGGTGGAAAGACGAACGCCTCCACGATTTTTGGGAAGGAAACCGACCCCGGACTACGCATCACCTTAAAAACCCTTTCAAACTTAGCGGTAAACTTCCCTCGGAAGAGACGGAAGTCGAAAAAGTTTCGCGTGTTGTCAAGTCTAGGAAACGATCACGCATTCAGATCGATGTAAATGCAATTACTTTCTCTCGTCTATCACGAGACGTCCGGGTAACGTCAAAAGTTCAACAAACTTATTCCTGAAATTGGTTGATATAATGTTCAATATAGTTTACAGTTGAAATCCACATGTTAATCCCCAACCCCAAACTGTTAAGTTCAATTCCAAAGGGAACTTGAACCGTTGAACCATCCTGGGTTAAGCCGACCTGACTTATCGCCTCTAATTTCATTACCAAAACTTTTACACGAATAACTTTTAAATCCGGAGTTTTCTTCATTCCTGAATGTGTAGAGTTTTTAAACTTAAAATCGATGTTAAAAACTGTTGTTTCATTAATGAAACGGGATGGTTTATTGCTATAACAAAAGATACTAACCGTTCCGTTTTTTTCTCCCCTTAACAGTCAATCTAGGCCAGCAGAGGGCTTTTACCTTTTTTTTTTCTTTCAGTGCAAACTGCAGGGCTAATTAGAGTCCCAGTTTCTCGCTATAAACTCAACATTTTGAAAAGATAAATTAAAAAACGAGATTAAAAATTAGGGATTTTTGAAATATTAGGATTAAGGAAGTAACCTAATAAACAGAGTGCTATCACTTTGAATACGGGAAACTTTCAATCCGACCTCTTTTACCCAATCAAATCCCATCCCGAAACGAAAACAAGTTTCGACAAGTTTACAGAGGTTTCTCTAAAGCCTGATGCGGTCGACCGCTGGGGTCCCGAATGGCGGATAGAGGGTTAAGTTTGGTCTTCTTTTTTCAGGTGGAGTGGTTGAAAAATGATGAGCCTCTCAAACTGGCGCCGGGGAACAACAAGTACATTTTGATCGGAAACGGCACAGAGCTCCGCGTCCATAACATCGCCTACGCGGATACAGGAGCTTATATGTGTCAGGCGACCAATATCGGGGGTGTAACGCGTGATATATCGTCCCTAATAGTCCAAGAGGAGCCGACGCCAAGTAAGTTTTTTCCTCTCATCTTTTTTCAAAGTTTCTTCCCCTTTTTATCTTCAAGGAGGTTCATTGGTGCGTACAAAAATGTGGTTGAATTTTCCTAGGGGGGACCACTGAGCTGAAAAAAAAGTATACGTTGATTAAGCCATTGTTGAAGAACTCTTCAAAGTTTTAATCAGGGAAAAAGCAGGTTAAAAACAATAAAAAAGGTTAGATTTATAAACGAGTTTTTAACAACTTTTTTAGGTTAAAACATGAAAAATCACGTTCAAACAAGAGGTTATGTTCCAAAAATTTATTTTTTTATATTTTAAATCGCGTTAAAATTTTAGATTATGAGCTTTAATCACTTTTAACAAGACTTCTCACTGTAAAAAGGGGAAATTTCTTGTCAAATGGCGAACTTTTATCAGACCTCCCCTTTTCAAAAACGACTTTCGCAAATTAAAATAAAGTTCGCGAGCTAAAAACTCAAACATTATTAAACTTTTTGAAGTTATCTCGACTTAGGAATAAAGAAGGGAAGAAAACGAGAAATGGGAAAAAATCGTTGGGTATACAATAGTCAATTTTACAGCGGTCTTTTGTTTTGAAAAAGCTGTTTGTTTCTGACGGAATTCTGGGTACTTGTTTAATTCAAACCACGGTCAAACACGGTCTTTTTTTTCTATGCAGATCAATAGGAATGTTTACATTGAGCCAATTTGATTAAAACCTGCTTTTGTT
This sequence comes from Orius insidiosus, assembly GCA_014119065.1. Lineage (NCBI taxonomy): Eukaryota > Metazoa > Arthropoda > Insecta > Hemiptera > Anthocoridae > Orius > Orius insidiosus. Next base: position 27,731 of record JACGAQ010002162.1, on the reverse strand, counting down.
AATTAAAACAACGAAAAACTTTCTTTTAGGTTAGAATTCCCGCGAAATGTATGTTTTTCATTGGTTTTTGTCTTATAGCGGCACCAAATGAGGAGAGGAGGTTTTTCTCGTTTCACGATTGGGGAGTATCCGTGTACGAGCCGAACGCGTGCAGACTCTACCATCAGATACAATCGACAGATATCATCCCGGGGACTCAAGAGTACGTTTGCGGCGACAAAGGAGTCAACTGTAGTTGGGGACAGGCGATCAACGTAGCCAACAGATACGTCTACGTCACACAACCAATGAAAGACCGTGTGTTGGTCATCAGTAAAATTCAAATGGTCGTCGTTGACGTAAGCAATTCCTAATTTTTATGACGAAAAATCATATTTTTCTCAGGTTGTCGTTACCGATAAGCGTCCGGTTGCTCTTCATTATGTCCCTCATTTGGATCAAGTTTGGGTCCTCAATTGGAGAAGCAAGACCAATCAAGGAATAAAAACGATTCAGGTTATAAGAGACGCTTCACAAAAACGGAAACATCATACAGTCCACCCTGACCAATAGATGGACAATTCGACCTCGTAAAGATTTATTTATGCCTCCAATTCAGGTAATCTTTTTAGCTAAGCCGCTATCACAATATGGCGACTGGACTAACCTGCTTCTTATAACCTACTCTTGAGAACTGTTAACAGACGCCTGTGTCTTGCCTTCTAAAAGCCATTTTAACCTAACCTTTTAATTTTGCAGGATATGTCACATGTATTTCAATATGGATATGTCTCACATACGAACCAACGTGGGCTTTATAAATTAGACCTGGCGAATATGCGATATGTTCGAAGTATTGATTTGACTCCTTACAACTGTGTACCACGTTCGATGCAGTTCAGCGCTTTATGTAAGATCCAATTTTAAAAATTCTTCTTTAATTAATTTTTTCAGATGGTTTCGTTATTTTGGAATGCGAGGAAGCAGTCACTGGAAGGGCAACTGGGCAGATTGTGATGGATGCTTTGACAGACTCGATAATTTCGCAGAAGCCGGAACTGGTTGGAGTACCAAGAATCGCTCCGAATTCAAGGACTGTTGTTACTGTCGATAGTGCTACATCTGGTGTCGTCTTAGTTGTTCAGAGCATCACAGGTTTTCTATTTTTTCCAAAATTTCTCTTGTTAACTTGTGTTTTTTAGAGACTGGATTGAAGTTTATGTTTGATGTAAAAACGACGTTGAATATCAGCGATGTGACATTCTATCCGTCGCAGACAACCCACGGCTATGACCTTTACGCAAGCGCCGTGGATAAAGAGGACATCCTTTTCCTGAATCTTCTAACTGGGAAAGTCGAAATGATAACCGGAGTAGGAAAAGCGATGGAACCTTCGCTGGCGCAGTGGGGAAATCCAAATCGTGCCATCGCCGCATCCGGAGTCTTCGGACACTTCATGGTCACACCCGCCAACGAAGCCCTTTTCGTCATCAACGGCGAAAGCAGAACCGTCAACTGCGAAATCGGAGGACTCGTCCACCCTAGAGCCGTCGTCTGGGTCACAATGCACCTTCAGTAAATCACAAAAAATCAGACTTTTTTTTAAAACAGTATACAAAAAAAATCCTGACCTACAAAATATCCTCTGTTTTATGTTGTATATAATTTTATTCTAAATAAATTTGTATATGTCACTTTTCTTTTAAGCTTTTTGTCAGCATTAAGATTTGGCTTTGCTTTCTAGTCTCATTTAATTTATTTTTATTCTAACTTAATTTCTGGCGCTTCACGTTTTCAACACCTTCAAATTTCAACTAAAAGGTTAAATTGTGGTAAATTTTATTTCGATTAAAAAAAAGCAATAAAAAAGGAATGAATCACAGTTTTAGTGCCTTGCTGGGAAATTTTTTTTTAAATTAATTTTATTATTTATTAAATAAATTAGATGTCTAAATGTCACCCTTTTTATTATATCTAACAACATATCAAATTATTTGAAATTGTCCGGTTAGACCAAAAGACCCTTTCGCTGTATTTTTAAAAATTGCTCAAATGCACTTTTTAAGAATTCCGTTCATGTAGTCTGCACATGCTGTTGAAAATTGTGTTTCTTTTATTTCATTGCTTTTTTGTAAATATTTTACACTTTTAAAAATAGTTTGGAAAGATTAAAGGTTGTTGATATGACAAAAATGTTTAACGTCCATTGTATATTTTCTGTATTGTTAAGTAGAGCAGTGCTAGAAGAAAAAAAATTAAGAATTTATGCTAGCCGACAATAGTTCGGATTTTGTGAATCACTTTGTAGTGATCGGGCACGTTTATTTACAGGGTGTTCTTTATTTAACAACCCTTCAATTAAAAACATCGCATATCACATCGAGTGAAGTGTCCACTCAAAACCGTTTAAAAAAATTTATTTAAATAAAAAAAACACTGCGTTTTTTCGTATATATATTTTTATATACTAGTTTTTCCCCGTGGCTTCATTTTTATGTGTTTTAAGCACTTTTATTTTAAGCACTTAAGGTGTGACCGCTTATAGTGTGTAAATACAACCCGGTATATATAAATGCCCCCCCAAAAAAAATTATAATATTGTACGTTTTATATAATTTATATTTAAAAGAAAATATCGCTGAGGTGATAAATAAGCGGGTTTGTAAGGTTGTCACGAATCTAGTCAGAAAAGCTTGTTTCAATGTAATATTTAAAATAAAAGGTTCGCAATCAAAAAGGAGAGAATGCTAGCTTTCAAAAAAAGAAAAATTGAAAATTGTGAATTGCTTTAAAAATGTAAAATAGCATAATTGATTTATAATAAATAAATTTAAAAAAAGATTCTTGCCTTTTACTAAAATTTCAAAAGGAATTAAGATAAGTAGCTTCTATACCTACAGGGATTCTCAACGGGGGAGCTTGAGATATTAAACCAACATGACCGCCAAGTCTTGCGGGTTTAGTATGACAAAAGATAATTTGAGGAGAGATGAAGCGCCCGTGCTCCCGTTTTCAAGCTCCCCTTGGCGGCGCACAGTGCGGCAGCCTGTGGACAAAGTCGAAAAATCAACTTTTTAAAAACTTTTATACTAAAGTAATACTTCCATAATGACCTCAATGATACGGAACGGGAGCTTTTAATCCTATATTCCCCCAAAAAACTATAGATATCATGTTTGAAGTAGTGGTAGATCACATATCTTTCTGAATCAAACGGCTATTTGCAGTATGTAGTATTATTTTCTACATTGAAGGTTTTATTAACTATTTTAAGGAATGGAAAGCATCGAAGAAGGTAATTATTTTTCATTTATTATACCTTATTATTTTATATTATATTATAATTATAATTATTAATATATTATATAATTTTAAATAATAATTTTCGTAAATACCTACGAAAAAACCCTTTTTTTAACTTAAAATTGAAATATATCAAGTTCTTCTCAAAACATCCTGAGATTATGATATAATCTAATAAAACAACTATTAAACTTCATAAAACTATCAACGTTTCTTGCTTTAAACTGCTTTGAACGTTTCTATGATTTTTCTTTCAGAAAACCAGCTGCCGAAATTTTATCACATCTTCATAAGTTATAACTTTCCAGTTTCCATTTTATTTTTTAAATTTTAATATAATATTAGGTAATTACTACTAATTCCAATTGTAAATAATGGAATATTAATAAAAATTTTAAACTTTTTCATTGTTTTCTTTAAAAAACCGTCATAAACATACTTTGGTCCACTTCGACCGTACAAGCGAAGCATAATGCGGCCTTTTCTTAATGTAAGAGTGAAAAAAATACTTGTAAGAGTGAAACATCCGATTTAATTTAAACACATTCATACATTTGTTTTGACTTACATATTTAAGACCCCAGTGGGTCATATCCGAGATCGTAATGCCATTTTTTTATGAAATCCATAGCCCAAAGACTTTGTCCACTTGAGCCATATGGTTGCCGCACTGTGCGGCGTCGCGAAATGCTTGTCTAGACTAAAATGGAAGCTGCAAACAAAGGTAGTAACTTCTCTTTGAGTAAGGTGAAAAAATATTTACAAATACAAATTATTCGTCTTCGTTTATTTCATTTTCATCGTCTTCATTATTTTCTTCTTCATCTTCTTCCATTACAAACTTAACAGGATTCCACTGTCTAATCTGCGGTGGGAGTTGCAGGACTTCAACTAGAAAGTTATGCTTGTCCTCAGGCGTTCGTAAACAAAGATACAATCTAGAAAATTATCAGAAATCTAAAATAAAATAAATCTTACTCTAAAAAGTCTTCAAGATGTTTTCTAGACGAATTCGGATGACACAGAAGTATCAATATTACACTCTATAAATCAAATTTAAAATTTAAAATAACAAAATGGCATTTTAAACTAACTTTATAAATTATTGGGAAAACGAGGCCGTTCTTTTCGATTAGATATTCAATGCATCTTGCAGCAGCGCTCCAGTCATGTTTATAAATACTTTTCTGAAGTTGCATCAATAGAAGGTGGAAATTACTTGGTAAAGCTATAAAAACAATAAATAAACTGACAGCTTTAACTTTAATTACTCATATGAGGCATTAGTTTTGACCTAACGTAGACGCCAGTTGAATTATGCTCACAGTTTGAGATCATCTTGGATTTAATGTTGCTGTGAAATCTGTCCAGACGGTGAATTTTGACGTTTTGCTCGTTGATTGCATCGATCGCTTTGAGCTGAAAAAGAAGGATTTTTAAGTTTCCCTGCTCTAGTCCTCCATTTCAGTTTGAACGCCTTTAGAATTTAGATGTGAAGCTTATTTGGTACAAATCAATGATTTTGGGCAAAAAGTGTGTCCTTGCCAAAATTTTGACCAAAAGCCCTTATTCCATCTTTACCGAAATTTACTGAGATTTGCCCTTAAATTTGCCCACAACCCTTGAGCCCTTTTTGGAGGATAAAGAAGATAAACCTTTAAAGAAAGAGAAGAAAAAGAAGAAAAAGAGGTTTTTCTGTCAAAAAACCATGTAATAATACCAAAAATCAAGTAAAATGGATAAAAAAATTAGCTGCGGCCAAACCGTTGGTTCATTTTCACCCACCAATTACTTGTATTACCTATTCACTAATTTTCGGTGTAAAAAAATCATCATTTTTTAACATTAATTATCATTTAGTAGGGAGATATTTCATACTTCCACCTGGTACGAGAGGGACCTCTCTTGGGCAGAAATCCCATTATTTCTACCTATTGATGATTATCAATATCAAAAAACAGAGGAAAAATCTTGAAAATGAAGGTTCCTTTGACATAATAAAATAAAATCCTTCAAATCATGCAAAAATAGAGGTTTGTCACAAAACGAGGAAAACTTATGTAAAAACGGGGTTTTACTGTTAAAAAACCATGGAAAACTAAAGGAAAACAAAGGTTTCTATGTCAAAAAAATAAACAATACAGGAGGGGGAAGTATAAGGGAGGGGAAGTATAACTGAAGGGGAAGTATAACCGAAGGGGAATTATAAAGGAGCGTAAGTATAACAGAAGAGGATGTTTTTTTTTTTTTTTTTTTTGAACAATTTTCTGAGTATCAGAAATAATAGGATTTCTGCCCAAGAGAGGTCCCTCTCGTACCAGGTGGAAGTATGAAATATCTCCCTACTAAAATGATAATTAATGTTAAAAATGATGATTTTTTTACACCGAAAATTAGTGAATAGGTAATACAAGCAATTGGTGGGTGAAAATGAACCAACGGTTCGGCCGCAGTAAATTTTTATAATTTCAAACAGACATATCTCCGCCATTTCTTCGATATTCAAAAATCGCTCTCGTTAGTTTCTTGTTCACCGACTTAAGAAAATTTGGTGAAAATCGGTTGAAAACTGTGGCCGTACCAGAAAAAATGCTACGGACGGCCGGCACCAAAGACACAGTTGAGATTGGTAAAGATTCGATTTGACCCTCCTGGGTCTGGAAGACCCTTCTCTAAAAACCCGACGTGGAGGGTATCACAATAACTTCTTTAAGGAAGTTAAAATCAAGGAAAACTATTTAAAAAAATCCAGTATACTTACAAAATGTTCTTTCGAACATTCCAGATTTTGGGGAAGATTTTTACGCGATGCTTTCCAATTCATTATGAACAATCAAATTCGCTAACTTAATTAATTTCTTGATTTGACAGCATGGCTTTTGTTTATCAACAATTTTGATAAAAAAAAGAACCTTTTGGCGGTTTCTGAACTCTCAGTTCATTCCATGACAGTTTTTTACGTCACAAAACGAATTAAAACAAATCTCCCGCTTCACCAGACAGAAGATTTCGTTCAATTTTTTTTCTGAAAGTAAAATTTGTGTAAAAAAATACTACTAAAAATACTAGTTAATCAATTTATGACGTCATACGACCTTGACGATCAGCGCTTTTTGCAACCTGAAAATGACGTTTCGCTGACGGACGGAGTGGGGGAGGACTCGTCAGACTGGGATACGAGAACGGCGGCTTTCCCCGGACACGAAAAAAAGAAAGAAAAACATTTGCCAGCTGGTTCTACGGTCTTCAGATTTTACTTTCGCTTCAAAAAAATAGTTCCTTTACATCAAGTCAAAACTAGTCTATTTTTTAAATTGTGTTTATTTGTTTTTTTAATTTATTAAGTAGAAAATGCGATTTAGTACCTAGCTAAAGCGTTGAATAAAAAAGAAAAGATGTCCGGTAAAGGACTCATCGAACAAATTCGCCACTACCAAAAAGATATCGAAAGATGCCCAGAAAATTCAGAACGAGTAAGTATTATTTAAAAATTTATAAAGTTATTTTAATATTTTTTTAGATGATGAGGTGTATTCAGAGGCTGTACGTTTTGCCGATTTTGGTTCAGCATTTACAGGAGACTGGAGTTGGCCGAAGTGTGAATTCGCTGCGGAAGTACAACGGTGAAGTCGGCGACGCTGCGAAGGCGCTTGTTGCAAATGGAAATCGATGGTTGCCGCTGAGGAATGCGCTGAAACCGAAAGCGATGACAAAGAAACCCCAGTGCCGCAGAACGTTCAGAAAAAAGTCACAACGGCGACCACAAAAAGCATAAAAAAGAAAAGCATCACAGAGAAGACTCCAACGAAGATTATAAAAAGAAAAAATGTAAAAAACGAGATCAGAAACGTAAATATTCCGACAGCGAAAAGGAATCGAGCGAAAAATCCGATTCGGATTCTGAAAGTGATTCAGATTCGAGCGATAAGTCCGAACGAAACCAACGAAGACACCGCTCGCATCACAAGTCTAGTCATAAGAAGCACCGATCAAGCTCGCACTGTAAAAAAAAGACCTCAAAAGATGATGACATTAAAGAAATGATTAAAGAAAACGAAAAGAAAGTCAAGAAAGAAGTCGAAGAGAAAACAAAGAAAAAGGAATCGAAAGTCAAAATCGAAAGAAACGAAGATGGCAGCATTGACCATGAATCAGGTTCGTAAATTTTTTTAACTGAGAAACCCCATAATTTACCAAATTTTGGTCGTGTTTTTACCATATCCTTTTTAACCAAGTTTTCCCTAGTGTGTTGTGAAATTGAATTGCTTTTGTGGATTTTCTGGGCCTTTTTCCTTGGTTTTCGGATAAGAAAAACCATTTTAATCATATTTTGCCCGTTTCAATGATTTTTTCCCTCCATTTTATTTATATTTTGAGTATTTTCCTCGCTATTTCTGCCAAAAAACTCCCTTTTTGTATAATATCAATTTTTCAGCCCAGCAATACCATTTTTAGTTAATTTTTTTGGCTTTTTCTCAGTTTTCAGCCCTGAAAAACCCTAAACATTCCATTTTTTATTTGGCAAGCATTATTACTAACGAAAAATCTAATGTTTAAATCAATCTCATGAATGTTAAATCTACTATTTTATTCAACCTTTTACAGCTCGATTTTGTTTAATGTTTAAATTATTTCAGGTGCTAGTTTCGCTGATGTTTTGATGGGTGTTTATACGCCACCGAAAAAGAAAAAGAAGACATCGGAGACGACTACGAAATCGACTTCTGTCCCGAAATCTTCCCGCGGATCTTCGCATAGTTCGTCATCTTCGCCAGAAAAGCCGAGTTATTCGGATCCTTTTAAAATGCCTGAAGCTCTCTCGAAGCCTGTCAAACTTGAACCGATGCAGCTTGATATTTCTAGTACCTTACCGGAGATTCTTCCTCACTATAAACCCCTTCCGCAGATACCTGAGAATATGCGGAGGAACTCAAAACCTCAATCTGAAGAAGATACTATGTTTTCTCTCATGACTACTAAAAACCTAAGGTATTTTTAGCCATATTTATATATTTTCATTCCCGCGTCTCCTGGGATTTTCTAAGCCCAAAGTAATAAATTAAACATTAATGGCTTTCATGGCCTTTACGCCATTGGAAGTTCATCAAAACTCCAAAAGCCCTGGGGACTGAAGCAAGGTTATCATGATGGGGGTATAAGGGCACACATGAAACAAATAGCGATCAAATTAATGGATTCCTTGTTTAACTTCCAAATAGAAGTTATTGTGATACCCTACATGGCACAATCTCTGGAAAAGAGTATTCTAGACCGTGGAGGAAAACCGTGGTGTTTGTGGTGCCGGATTTCCTTTGACAGGTTTTCTGCGGCCGCAATTTTCTTCCGATTTTCACCAAGTTTACACAAATCTTCCTTTTGTTGCTTTCTTGAAAATGTCAAGAGTTTTGTTTATTGCGCCACGTCCCTACTATTGGTCTGATATTCACCAAATACTCCTTACCTTAATAAAATTTATTAGGGGTTGGGGAAAGGTCCCAAAAAATGTAGTAGGCAAAAATTGATATGTTCTCGCCTGTCCATGCGGCCTGGGTAGGCAATGACTCTCATTTTTTCTACCTTGAAATTATTGTTACTGTACTTGCAATATAGCAGGCAGAAAGGTTGGGTATTCTTGCCATTTCCATGTAGCCTGGCTGGGCAAAGACTCTCATTTTTCTACCTCGAAACTGTACTGAAATGTAGTAGGCAGAAATTTCGGGTGTTCTTGCCCATTTGATGTGGCCTGGCTGGGCAAATGCTCTCCTTTTTTTACCTTGAAATTGTAACTGAAATGTAGTAGGCAGAAAGTTTGGGTGTTCTCGCCCGTTCCTTCTGCCTGGCTGTGCCAAGATTCTCATTTTTTCTACCTCGAAACTGTAACTGAAATGTAGTAGGCAGAAATTTTGGGTCTTCTTCCCGTTCCTTGTGGCCTGGGTGGGCTAAGATCCTTATTTTTTCTACCTCGAATCTGTAACTGAAATGTAGTAGGCAGAAATTTTGGTGTTCCTTGTGGTCTGGCTGGGCAAAGACTCACATTTTCCTACCCAGAAATAGTAACTGAAATGTAGTAGGCAAAATTTTTGGGTGTTCTCGCCCATTCCATGTGGCCTGGCTGGGCAAATACTCTCCTTTTTTTACCTTGAAATTGTAACTTGAAATGTAGTAGGCAAAAATTTGGGTGTTCTCACCCGTTCCTTGTGGTCTGGCTGGGCAAAGACTCACATTTTTCCTACCTCGAAACTGTAACTGAAATGTAGTAGGCAGAAATTTGGGTGTTCTTGCCCATTTGATGTGGCCTGGCTGGGCAAATGCTCTCCTTTTTTTACCTTGAAATTGTAACTGAAATGTAGTAGGCAGAAAGTTTGGGTGTTTTCGCCCGTTCCTTCTGGCCTGGCTGTGCCAAGATTCTCATTTTTTCTACCTCGAAACTGTAACTGAAATGTAGTAGGCAGAAATTTTGGGTCTTCTTGCCCGTTCCTTGTGGCCTGGCTGGGCAAGATCCTTATTTTTCTACCTCGAATCTGTAACTGAAATGTAGTAGGCCGAAATTTGGTGTTCTCGCCCGTTCCTTGTGTGGCTGGGCAAAGACTCATTTTTCTACCCAGAAATGTAACTGAAATGTAGTAGGCAAAATTTGGGTGTTCTCGCCCATTCCATGTGCCTGGCTGGGCAAATACTCTCCTTTTTTTACCTTAAAATTGTAACTGAAATGTAGTAGGCAGAAATTTGGGTGTTCTTGCCCGTTCTTGTGCCTGGCTGGGCCAAGATTCTCATTTTTTCTACCTCGAAACTGTAACTGAAATGTAGTAGCAGAATTTTGGGTATTCTCGCCCGTTCCTTGTGGCCTGGCTGGGCAAAGATCTTATTTTTTTACCTGAATCTGTAACTGAAATGTAGTAGTGTGTTCTCGCCCGTTCCTTGTGGTCTGGCTGGGCAAAGACTCACATTTTTCCTACCCAGAATAGTAACTAAATGTAGTAGGCAAAATTTTTGGGTGTTCTCGCATTCCATGTGGCCTGGCTGGGCAAATACTCTCCTTTTTTTTACCTTGAAATTTAACTGAAATGTAGTAGGCAAAATTTTGGGTGTTCTCGCCCGTTTTGTGGTCTGGCTGGGCAAAGACTCACATTTTTCCTACCCAGAAATAGTAACTGAAATGTAGTAGGCAAAATTTTTGTGTTCTGGGCATTCCATGTGGCCTGATGGGCAAATACTCCCTTTTTTACCTTAAAATCTTTACTAAAATGAGTAGGCAGAAATTTTGGGTGTTTTGCCCGTTCCGTCTGGCCTGGCTGTGCAGACTATTTTTTCTACCTGAAACTGTAACTGAAATTAGTAGCCAGAATTTTTGGGTGTTCGCCCGTTCCTTGAGGCCTGGCTGGCAAAGATTCTTATTTTTTCTACTCGAAACTGTAACTGAAATGTAGTAGCCAGAATTTTGGGTGTCTTCTTGCCCGTTCCTTCAGGCCTGGCTGTGCCAAGATTCTCAGGTTGGCTATGCAATTTTTTTTGTTACTTAAGGTAAAAATTTTTTGGTCTTTCTTGTGCATAATTTTGGTTTCTTTTTTTTCAGAACTAAAGTTTATTCTGGCGTGAAGACTGGATCATATTATCAAGTACCTTCCCTATATAATTTATGTCTTCATTTACTATCTGCAAATATTGATGGTAAAAGTTTAAAATTTGAAATCACAACAATCTCATAATTTTTTTTTTTAGCTTTGGAATTCACTGGTGGTGTCCCATATTCAATTTTGAAGCCCGTACTTATGAAAATGAATGCTGACCAGCTTTATGTGCTAGAACATTACAATCCTTATTTGGTGGAAGATACGGATGAGCTTTGGGAATTCCATTGTAAAAAAGACTTCAAAAAAGCTCAACGTCAAGAGATGGAATCGTGGCGAGACGTTTACTTAGTATGTTTCTTTTTATCTAAAAATTCTTTTTATTTTTTATTTTTTAGAGGTGCATGGATGAAAGAGAAAAGAAACTGAAAGCCATCACATCAAATATAAATCATTCAATTGCCAAATCGACACCCGTGAGAACTGCTAAATTAGCTTATGTTGATAGCGTTGTTAAACCACCACGAAATATAGCTAAAAAACAGGTTTGATTTTTAAAATATTTAAAAATTTGATTTTATTGGGTCTTTAGGCGAGATATGGTACTGCTTCAGTAGTCGGCCATCAAGTTCAGAATCGAAACATGAATTATTGACTAAGGCTGTTCTTGGAGGTCATACTCCTGGCGGAGAAGCGACAACGACCGTTCCTGCGCCACCGCATTCCGTATCCAGGGGCAGCTCTTCCTCATCAACAGTCGCAATGAAGAAAAAAAAGCGCCATTGATGGCTAAAGCGCTCCAGGCTTTAAAAGGAAACCGATTTAAAAGATAAAACCTTTTTTTTCTTTCTCTCTATCTCTCATTTAGGGCTGATTCATTGTTACAATTTGTTGTCAATCTTAAGAATATTTATTCTTGTAATACCTCAAATTTTAATTATTTTTTAACCACTAGATAATTACTTTTTCATTGTAAAATGAACAAACTTAGCTTACTTTTTGTTGTTTTTATTCAAATTGAACAAATCATTGTACATAAAATCAATTTTTTTTTCTGGGTTTTGAGAACTCTTTATAAAAATTTATTTTAAAAATTTGATTTTTTTAACTTTCCTGCATTCCTTTGCTTCTTCAATAGGAAGTTATTGTGATACCCTGGACAGATGAAATAAAGGAAAATATCGGATGAATATATCGGAAGGGAAATATCGATGAACCGATATCGGAAGGGAAATATCGGATCAACCGATGTATCGGAAGGGAATATCGATAAACCGATATCGGAAGGGAAATATCGGATGAACCGATATATCGGAAGGGAAATATCGGATGAACCGATATATCGGAAGGGAAATATCAGAACCGATGTATCGGAAGGGAAATATCGGATGAACCATATATCGGAAGGGAAATATCGGATGAACCGATGTATCGGAAGGGAATATCGGATGAACCGATGTATCGGAAGGGAAATATCGGATGAACCGATATCGGAAGGAAATATCGGATGAACCGATGTATCGGAAGGGAAATATCGGATGAACCGATGTATCGGAAGGAAATATCGGATGAACCGATGTATCGGAAGGGAAATATCGGATGAACCGATATCGGAAGGAAATATCGGATGAACCGATATATCGGAAGGAAATATCGGATGAACCGATATCGGAAGGAAAATATCGAATATATCGGAAGTATCGCAACAACCCTACTCTTGATATTGAATGCACTTCTCATATTTGCTGTCATCGTCATAGTTATTCAGGAATTTAGTTCTACGATTTCTTAAGAGATGGCACTCCCTACAATAAAAACGAATCTGAATATAACTTCTACAACCAGCCTTTCGTTTTTCTCTCAAAAACGAAAAAAATTCGTCAAAATTATTTAAAAACTGATGTTTTTCTCTCCAAAAGTGAGAAAAATTCGTCAAATGTTGAAAAAACTAAGGTTTTTTCTCAAAAACGTGATAAATACGTCAAACAGCAGTAAAAATGGGGTTTCTCTCTCAAAATGATGTGAAAACTGAGGTTTCTTTTTCAAAAAGCCAGAAAAAAGATACGTGAAAATGAAAAAATTGACGTTTTGCTCTTATAAAGCGAGTAAAAATTCGTCAAAATTATTTAAAAATGAGGTTCCTCTCTCCAAAAGTGAGAAAAATTCGTCAAAATCTTGTAAACACTGACGTTTCTCTCAAACAGCGAGGAAAATTCGTCAAAAACTGTGTTTTTCTTTCAAAAGCGAAATAAATTCGTCAAAAACCAGTAAAATTTGGGGTTTCTTTCACTTTTTAGAAGGAATTCTTCAGGTACTTTTTAAGAAAGTAGAGCATTGTTTGTCTATAATAAACATTTAAATGTTAACAACCCGGGTCAATTTTTAAAAGGTTGTTCTTTTGAATTAGAAGTGTCACAATTTTTGGCAAATAATCCGCTTGGAACCCTTCCAGCTCGGATCTTTATTAAAAAAAAAAGTACGTGAAAAACAAACTAAATTTCAACCCAATAAGCAGTTTCAAATTTGTATATAACCTAAATTGTAAAATTTCAAATTAATTTTTTGAAGAATCGAAACTATTCGCCTTGATAACGTATTAGGTCAAGGGAAAAGGCAAAGAAAACAATGCTTACGGGCAGAATTTCAATGCGTATTTTAATCGAGTTTTATTTAATTATTTATTTTAATCCGTTCGATTGATTAAATATTTGCATATTTTCGAATAGGTCAATTAGTTTTTAATTAACAGTTGATTTACGAATTTAAGTCCTTATAAAATAAAATCGTGAGATTTGATGTTTTCTAATGAATAAATTTATGTTTCTACTATTCACGCTACGATGGCTTAAAGTTGATAAAAAAAATTTTTTTCGCATTTTATAAATTTTTATTTTTCATTAAAATTTCATACACAAGAATTGCAAATTAATTAGATGAAAAAATAATGCAAAATTATTTTTGAAGGTTATTAGATCTAAGTTTGTGTATATGTGAATTTCAACGGTAGGATAAAAGGTTACATTTTTAATTTGGGGAAAAAACGTCAATATCGACATGTTCTATATCCGGCGTTCTGATGGGCAAAGATTTTTCTATTCTTAAAATCTGAAAATGTCAACCATATTATCTATCAACAGAAATTTTAAAAATGAAAATTATGATATAAAAAATCCTAGAACACCCCGAAGACTTTTTCTTGGTCTTTCAGCCAGAAAACGTCCTTTTTGGGCGATTTTTTTGCCCTAGAAATACCCTTCATAGTTCGTCCCATTGTTTTCATTATAGGAAAAGTAGGATGAGCCAATATAAATCTTTTGAAACGAATCCATTAGATAACAATGCGGTTCTAAGTCGAACGAAGGGCTTCGATTATCGAAAGAGAAAGCCGAGATCCTCCTTTGACCTCTAAAGCATATCAAAACCAAATTATGAAGAGAGAAAAACGTTAAAAATGAAATAAAAATAATTCCACCTGCTTTTCAAAGATATCTTTTTTCCTTAAATGGTGAATTTTTTTTCTTTTTTATACCGTACTTACGGACTTTATTTTTTCAACAAGGTCGATATTGTTTCTTCTACTATTGACGTCCTTTTGTTCGATTTTATTAAAAGGTGACGCAATTTAAAAAAAATTTGGGTTTTTTAGAATTTTAAACGCTTTCATTTGGAGAAAGAAACAATCGACTACTTAGAGATAACGAGCTTCCCAAAAAAATAAATTTACATCCAAAAATCTGCAAGGTAGCTAAAAATAATTATAGGCTCCGAAGCCATTGTTTAAGGTTAAAAACCCTATTTAAGGCAATTTTGTTCAATAAAATGCCCAAAAATCCGACGAAAATGATTTTTATGTCACAAAACTTCAATTTTTAAAATGTTTTTAGTCAAAAATGTTGAAAAGATATTATCGAGGCATCATCACTTTTTCCCCCCGGAAAAGCCTCACGGTCAATTTGATCGGATTTTTATTTTTTTTTTCCTTTCTGTTGTTGTCCCGTGTGTACCTATATTAATAATTAATTAATTTCAGATTTTAATTTATTCGACCTGTATTTCCCGTTGTAATTCAACACCCTTTGTCCATTGTGACCATCAATTTAACCCATCATTTCTTTTATAAGGAAAGAACTTTCGAGTTTTACCACTCATGAGGTTGTCTGTGGTGCCGGCCGTCCGTCCCATTTTTTTCGGGATTCAAGCACACTTCCTCCAGTAATTTTAAAATTTTCCTTCTTTTTCCCCCGAAAATTCGCAAAAATGTCTATAGTTTAATTTGCTACAGTACTATTTTTTAGTAGGGAGAAATTTGGGCTGCTTACTCCCGTTTCGTGCGACCTGGTTGGGCGAATACTTTCATTTTTTCTACCTACTGTTGAAAACACTAGCCGAAATTTAGCTACGAAGAAAAAAATCACTTTAAAATAAATAAACGTTACTAAGAATTAGGTATCTATTTTCCTTTTATCAATTATTTTAAAATTATTTATATTGTCGGACTGTTTAACCGCAGATTGTGAGAATTTTTACGAAACGGAATCGGTCATTTTGAAGACCCTCCTTTCGTAAATTTCAGAAAACAAACATTACACAACCACTCAATTAAACCGCGAACAAAAGGACTGCCCGTTTCAAAACCGAAAAAAACACGCGTTTGCTTTTTACGTCGAAAGGGGTTTTAGTTCCTTTTTTTTCTCCAGTTTTTTGGCGAAATAGCCGATGGACTTAAGGATCATTATTCGATCGGTGTCAAGGGGAGTCCGTGAACTTTGTGGAAATCAAAGTAATGAACCCGGCCTTCTCCGGTGTCATCTTTTGTACGAATTATTGTCGTGGATAAAGAAAAATTAAATAAGTCATCATTTGAAGGTTTCCTTCTATATTTCTTAGGTCAAAGCCTTTTTTGTTTACTTTACGATTTGAAGGACGATTTCGATCTTTATAAAACGATTTCTAAACGTTTTGGGACGTGTCCACCGTGTCAACCACCGGTGTTTCCATTGTTATCCCTCAATAAAAAAATTCTTTCACCTGGTGGATTAAACTAAAAATTGTTAATTTAATTTGATAATCAGTTCAGGTGTCAAAGTTGATGGCTAAAATTAATTTGCGCACAATGGCCCAATCCAGGGCGTTTCTCATAAACTTCCTTTTTGAATATTCAGACCCCACCGATGAAACAAACAGCGAGTGCTCCAATTTTTTCATTGTTTTCAAATTTGGTGGGGATTTGGTTATAAAATATCGGTTTTGTTTTTGCATTTTTTTTTCGGCCAGAGATTTTTGTTTTTCCGTACAGAAAAAATTGATCCAAGATAGCATAGGAAAGGCTTCCAACCGGGGGTGGAAAAATCTAGAACGTGAACTTTGTTCGATACGAATTTCAAGGTTGGAAAATACAGTTTGACCCCAATTTTTCACCCATTTACCTCCTTTTAATAAGAAAAAATTAAATTTTTTTTATTAAATAGGAAATTAATGTGATAACACTGATAACTGATAACTCTCGAAGGATTTGGCATGGTTCATCTAGACTTTATTTTAAAAAAGTACAGGTTTGAGAAGCTTCCAACGAAAACTTCCTTAAAGAGAAGTAAAAAGTGTAGGAGGGGGAAGTATTAAAGAGGGGAAGTATAACGGAGGGGAAGTTTACGGGAGAAGTATAACTTAGGGGGAAGTATAGGAAGGGAAGTATAATAAAAAAAATTAATTAATAAGTACATTATTAATTGTTATGATCTCAAAAAAACAAAAATTCAGAAATTAGATTAACAAATTTTTTTTAAAAAATACATGATTTGCGTCAATTCAAATTAATACTCATTAAAAATTAATAAAACGGCCGTAGAAGGATGGAAATCATTGTCTGCAGACGATTTCATAATGAGTCCCAAAAAGGGTGGGAATGAATAATTTCAGCAAGTCAAAAACGTGAGTTTCCGGCTTGTAAATTACAATCAGGGTAAAAAAAAATTTTTTATATTCATTGTCAACTTTATAACCTTGGATATTTCACGAGTTATTGTAGTACCCTCGACGGACATTTGAAATGAGTCTTTTAGACCACGTAAAAGGTTCTGAAGCACCCCCTGCATTGCAAAGGGTGTTCAAAAAACAGAGAAAAACGCCCGATATCAAGTATAAAGGGGGCCTATTTGTTAAAAAACCTAGAAAAAAGGGTCAAAACATAAAAAATAGGGTGTTAAACGCCAAAACATCCCATTGTAAAGGGTGTTGAAAGCTCAAAAACCCGATGAAACCGGTGTTTCTGCACCAAAAAAGTGAGGAAAACGACCAAACCCGTCAAACGCCCGACGGGTGTTTATACACCGAAAATCAAGCAAAACGACCCTAAAAAATCGAGGAAACTGCCTCTTTAATAAGGGGCTATTTGACCAGCTAAATTGGCAAATTTTATGACGTCATAATGCTGAATGTTTCCAAACTGTGCCGAAAAAAGGCAGAACGGATGACACTGTTTTAAACTTGTTATACAACTTCGGGTGTGAAAATTAAGAAAAAAAATTATGAAATTTTCGTTAGCTTCCCTCAACGTCGCGATTTTTTTTTTTTTCTTTCCCAATACAAGCTCTGGCCGTCGACTCCACTCGCCCTTGTGCAATCCGGTCAAACTTGTCGCTACACTCCGTTATTAAATTAAAAGCAAAAATTTCAAGTGTCCTAGAACTGGAGCGGAAAATAACAATCCGAAAGCCGTAATTGAAAACTCGAGATTTCATGTGACCGTTTTTTTCGAATTGATTAGATTACCTTTTTTTAATTTATTTATAGGACTCAATTTCATAAAATAAGAACCGATAATTTAGGTTTTAAAGATAATCGGTTGTTAAAACAATATTTTGATTAAATACCGACCTTTTTCTTTGAAACTCTTTTAAGAAGAAAAACAAAAGTGAATCACAATTTTCCACGCCCTTGTTTCATATCTAATCAAAAATTGAAGAGGTCAAAAAAATAAAAGGTCATCAATTTCTCGGCCACACGTTTCCACTTTTCAGGAAGAGTTTTTTAAAAAATTTTTACCCCTGAAGGCGAAGGACGGAGACTTTCAACAGGATGCCGTGTCAAGGGTGAGAATGGATAATCCAGTGCTAAACCGATTATAAAATTCAAAAATGTGTGACTATCTTCGTTGAGATTTTGGGGTTTCTTTTTTTATGAATATGGAAGTGAGGAAGTTCGAGTTGACCGTCGGGAGGTATAACAGGAAAGTCGTTTATCAGGGTCGAGATTATCTAATTCCAGTTATGGAATGTGACTTTTCCTCCAGCTGTTTATCCAAACAATGGCGATTAAAAAATAAATAAAGTACTAGTTCGAGTTTCCAACGAAAACTTCCTTAAAGAGAAGTGAAAATATAGGAGGGGGAAGTATAGAGAGGGGAAGTATAACGGAGGGGGAAGTTTTATTTTTTTTATGTACTAAGTTTTATTTATTTTTGAAAATTTCCGTTTTTTTTTTAATTTGAGCTTTTTTTCCGAAAAATTTTCTAAATTCTTTTTTTTTTTTCGAAAATTTTCAAAGTATCAAGGTAGAAATAATGGGATTTTTGCACAAGAGAGGTCCCTCTCGTAAGGCGT
Source organism: Orius insidiosus (assembly GCA_014119065.1). Classification (NCBI taxonomy): domain Eukaryota; kingdom Metazoa; phylum Arthropoda; class Insecta; order Hemiptera; family Anthocoridae; genus Orius; species Orius insidiosus. Next base: position 9,283 of record JACGAQ010002162.1, on the reverse strand, counting down.
GGAAGTATGAAATTTCTGCCTACTTAAATGATAATTATTAATGTGAAAAAAAGATAATTTTTTGACACCAAAAATTCGTAAAAAATATAACGAGTAATTGGTGAAAATTTGGTGAAAATCGGACCTACTGTTTGGCCGTAGCGAATTTTTTAAAATTTCAAACAGACATATCTCCGCCATTTTTTCGAAATTCAAAAATCGCTCTCGTTGTTCACCGACTAAAGAAAATTTGGTGAAAATCGGTTGAAAACTGTGGCCGTAAAGTGTTCCGGAAAAAATGCTACGGCCGGCCGGCACCACAGACAAAGTTTAGATCGGTAATGATCATATTAGATTGACCCTCCGGGTCTGGAAGACCCTTCCCCAAAAACCAGACGTCGAGGGTACCACAATTTTTTAAGTTAAAATCGACCCTCACGCTCGGAAAACTTTTTTTCGGATTGAAGTTTGAAACTGGTTTGGAACTTCCGGAGCATGCGCAGAAGGATTTGCAAGTCTACTTCAGATTTGACGGACAATCGATTTGAATGACGTCTTTGACGTCCAAACCTTCTGCGCATGCTTCGAAAGTTTCAAACTGCGGTTGGAACAAAGCTAATATCTTTAAAGCTTCCATAAAACGGAAGAAAAAAAGGAAAATGTAGCAATTGGCTATCGGTTTTGCTCCAAAAATCTTCCAGGAAGATTTCAAAGGTTTTCATAATTCTTGAAAACGATGGCCGGCTTGGGATGTTCACAAGTAGTTCTAGAAACGTCCGTATCTACGTTGTATAAATATTATTCTGGAAGGTTTATTATTCAAAAGAAGTATGTGCCGTTTACTTCTTCAAATTTCGAACCGTGGAATCCCTCAAGGATACTGCGAAGTCTCGAAATGGTCAACAAAAAGGCTTCGCGTCCTTCACGGAAGACCGAATCAGACGCAAAAAAAATTATCATAGACTTTCTTCCTAAAAAGATTTTTTTTTTCAATACGTAAAGTGCATATGGCCACTGTTAATAAAGACGACACAAATGGCTTTTTATTATGTAATTTTTACTTTTTCTTATATATTGTTTTCAATATCGTTGAACACCTCAAATTAGACTAGTATGTCAATGATGTGGCTTTCACATCATTTTGGTCTAGAACATTCTTTTTGATCTGATATTTTATCTGATTGTCGTGGAACAATAAATTATGAAGTCCAAGGACAAATGCGCATTTTGGGTTTTTCGATTTAGGTCTGGAGAAACCCCGAGTTGCTTAGAAAATTCACGGGATTTCCAGGAAGGCTCCATATCCCGTTCGGAGTTCTTCGACCCCGAAAGGACGAAACCGCTTTTCAAGGATCTTTCCAAATTGCATTCGACTATCGGGACTATTTTGTTTGTTTCGGCGGTTTCCGAAATCTTTTGCGTAGAATTATCTAAGTGGATATCGTAAAAAAGATTGCGTTTTTCGATCTCCATTAGTTTTTCTGAATCCCCTCCGATGACCTAATTGGCCTAATGACATTAGCACCTGTTTTCCTAAAAACAACACATTAGATTCTAAAAAAAATTCTCCGAAAACCAGCGTCCACGACTGCCCAACGATTAAGGCTCATAATGGACATAACGGAATACTTTTAATGGGTTTAAAATTAAGGTACAGCAACATTCACAGTTCCGCCAGGCTGGGCCCAAAAGAGAGAATCTAGAACGTATCGGTATTTGAAGGCCACACGAAGAGATCACACTCCAATCACGAGCTAATAACCGGTTGAATGTTTTTTTGTTCCAATCCTCTTTTCGATGACCGAGAGCAGAGATCAAGTGAAATTAATTGCTTTCATTTAATTTAATGCAGATCGGGCGGTTCTCAACTTTCTGCGTTGAGTTGACCTTTCATGGGAACGAGTAATGGCTGTGCTAGGTTAATATCTTTTCATTGAAGGGCAGTGGGAGTAGGAAAACGACCCGGCTTTTCAACCTTCCATTGAAGGAGGAAGTTATTGGGTTGCCTAGCTCGCACTTCGTATTGTTCAACACTTTTTACCAGTGGTCGGCCAAAAAAACCTTCCTTCAAAATAGAAAGTTACAGACCGGTAACTCCTATTTAGCGGATTTTCTTTGAACTACAAGGTCCGTTCTGGTTGGCTTATTTCATACCGCCACATTTGTTTAGGCCGTTTTACGTATTTCGGTTTCTAGGATATCTCAAAAACTAGTGGACCGATTTTTTTTTTGGTGGGGGGGGGTATATTTTTGGGTTTTTGACAAAAACTTCGAAAATCCGATGTTTTTTTTGGGCCTCAAAGGGTGTTTTTCACGCACTGTTCGGCAGACAAACTCTTTAGGAATGAGTAGGATTTGGCTTTCCGACGTTTTTTACTCAATTTTTCTTCGGCAAAATTAAAGAAAGTGGTGAAAGAGTCTTAAAAGAGTCGGTCACGATGATTTAATGGCTGCGAAATACCAGCAGACATCACTTTCCTTTTTCAAAAATATTTCCCGTGCTATATTCGACTATGCACCTACTAGTTAAAATTTTTTAGTGAACATTCTTCAAATTCTTAAGTACCTTATAAACGGAAAGACAGATGGAATCTTTCCTTCAAATAAAAAAAAATGTGAAAGGGATTTTTTCGATTTTTTTTTAAAGAAAGTTTTTTTGAACATCTAGGACGATTCTCTCAGATCTTTAAATATTTACTTCTCTTCTTTTTAATTTTACAAGCAAAATTTCAGAGAGATTGACGAACCTTGGCGATATCATTTTGCCACCTAGTCCGGAAGAAACGGTCAAGTACAAAAGAGGAAATACATTTTTTCCCCAAGGTTTTATTCATTCTAAAATTATTAGTTATTAGGTCCAAATGAGGACACCCTATAATAAGCAGGAATAAGCTTTCTTTTAATTTTATTACTTATCTTTTAATTATTCAACTTCTTAAAAGATGAAGATTTAACCTTGTACGCTTTCAACCCATGCCTGGAATCTCGATTATTTCCGCAATGTCTCATATGTCCTTGAAATCTTCAGTATTTTAGATAGCCACTTAAAATATTCTTAGTATGTACAATAAAGTTTTTTTCGTTTTTTATTTTGATGTTTTTTCTTCTGAATGAACAGATTTTCGTTTTTCATTATATAAGATGCAATATTGGATTCTTTCGATAGATCAATTTTGTCTTTCTCAACAGAAAAAACTGGCCTATTTTTTTAAATAAGTTGTTTCTGCGCTATTTAAATTACTATGGAATCTAAGTTGAAATGAGTGCGTAATCAAAATTTAAAAAGGTGTTTGTTTATTGTAGGACATTCATAGATTAGGTTTTGTATTTGTTTTGTAACGCAGATGTATTTATCCTCGTTTTTGATGAGATGGCAGAATGTAGAAATAACGACCTTTTAGTTTTATTTGGTTCGTTAGGTTTTTTTTATCGAGCTATGAAATTATAAGATTGGAACGCGGTAGGGTTTTCCGTATGGTGCAGTCAAAGGACCAATTTCTCGGTTTTTTGGACGATTTCCTCGTTTTTGCTGCCGAAAACACAATATTTCACTGTTTTTTTGAAATAAGAAATGCCACTTTTAACGGAGTATCTGGCGTTTCAATGTGTCTCTCTGCCGAAAAAACCCTTTAGGCGTTTTCCAGAGCTTTTTCTGTCAAATAAACCCAATTTTTGTGGGAATTTAGGCCGTTTTTTGGTTTTTTCTACCGAGGACCAAAATTTTCAGCTCTTACAGTAAAAAAATTTTTTTAAAATTAATTTTTGAGCTTACATCATTTTACGTGACCATGTATTGCTAATTTAATGTTCGTAAAACTCGTATTTTAGGTCATTAACAGCTATTTTTTTTTAACTAAATACCTTTCTTACCGTTTTTACTCATTATAAGATCAAAGACTTTTCCCGACCTTTTCTTGTCGAGAGGTCACTTCAGTTCAAAAGTTATCAAAAAATTCATAAAATGTAGGAAATCAATTACAAAATAATTAAAATCGCTAATTGTTCCTTTGATTTAAAAAATAAAACCATTTTTTTAACGCGTTGTTTTAAAATGTCGCATATCGTTTGGAGAAAAAAGCGTCCTTGTAAAACTTGTAAAAGAAAAATAAAGTTTCCGGCAACATCGTTCGCCGTAGGCCTCAGTTCACTGTCGTATTTGAACGTTTCGTCGATCTTTCAAATCCGTTTCAAGGCTAAAGAATGATTTCGCATATCTCTTATGACTTCCCGAATAAAAGAAATCTATTATAAGCATCCAAAATTTGATTCGTTTTTATTCAAATGACATGAAAGTGGGCTGAGAACATTTTTTTATACTTCCGATTCCGAGAGAAATTGGTTTTGTGCCAAATTGGTGTGTCGAACATGGGTTTTTCGAGACTGTAAAACTTTTTAAAAACTCTTTGGGGAATGGTAAAATTTCTGCAGTGAAACTGTCCTATTAGGCCATTTTTGCGGAGGAAATATGAACAGATGGCCAATTTAGCGGAAATAATGCAACATATCGCTCTTTTGGCTGTAAAACAGTCGAAATATCGTCATTTTGCGGTAAAAATGTGACGTATTGCCACTTTGACGATAAAATAGTCGAAATATCGCCATGTCCGTAAAATTGTAAAATCGCTTTTTGGCGTAAAACAGTCGACATATCGTCATTTCGGCGGGAAAATATGAACATATGCCAATCGTGAAATAGTTGAAATATCGCCACTGTGTCCAAAACATCATCGCTCTTTTGGCTGTAAAACAGTCGAAATATCGTCATTTTGGCGGGAAAAAATGAACATATTGCCAATTTGACGGTAAAGTTGAAATATCGCCACTGTGTCCGTAAAACATCATCGCTTTTGGCTGTAAAACAGTCGAATATCGTCATTTTGGCGGGAAAAATGAACATATTGCCAATTCGTAAATAGTTGAAAATCGCCACTGTGTCCAAAACATCATCGCTCTTTTGGTGTAAACAGTCGACATATCGTCATTTCGGCGGGAAAAATATGAACATAATGCCACTTTGACGATAAAAGTAGAAATATCGCCACTGTCCGTAAAACATCGCTTTTTGGCGTAAACAGTCGAATATCGTCATTTTGGCGGGAAAATATGCCACTCGTAAATAGTGAAATATCGCCACTGTGTCCGTAAAACATCATCGCTCTTTTGGCTGTAAAACAGTCGAAATATCGTCATTTTGGCGGGAAAATATGAACGTATTGCCACTTTGACGTAAAACAGTTAAATATCGCCACTGTGTCCGTAAACAATCATCGCTTTTTGGCTGTAAACAGTCGACATATCGTCATTTCGGCGGGGAAAATGAACATAATGCCAATTGACAGTTGAAATATCGCCACTGTGTCCGTAAAACATCATGCTCTTTTGGCTGTAAAACAGTCGAAATATCGTCATTTTGGCGGGAAAATATGAACATATGCCATTTGACGTAAAACAGTTGAAATATCGCCACTGTGTCCGTAAACATCATTGCTTTTTGGCTGTAAAACAGTCGAAATATCGTCATTTTGGCGGGAAAAATATGAACATATTGCCACTTTGACGTAAAACAGTTAAATATCGCCACTGTGTCCGTAAAACATCATCGCTCTTTTGGCTGTAACAGTCGAATATCGTCATTTTGGCGGGAAAATGTGAACATATTGCCACTTTGACGATAAACGAAATATCGCCACTGTGTCCGTAAAACATGTTTTTGGCGGTAAACAGTCGAAATATCGTCATTTTGGCGGGAAAAATATGAACATTGCGATTTGTGGGTAAAACGAAATATCGCCACTGTGTCCGTAAAACATCATCGCTCTTTTGGCTGTAAAACAGTCGACATATCGTCATTTTGGGAATACTGTCAATATCGTCATTTGGCGGGAAAAATGTGAACGTAGATCGCCAAATCGGCTATAAAACAGTTGAAATACCATTTTGTAGGTAAAAAAGTCAAAACCTTCCTATTTTGGCCAAAATTCATATACAGACTATATGATATCTGAAATGTGCACTTATTTCTACTCATAAAAAACGGCCCCAAAGAAAACCCGGTTTAATCTCACCTCTGCTATATGAAAGTGAATAAAAAATTGCATCAGAAAGCAATTGACCACAATCTGACCGAAAATACAAGATGCCGTTGAACAAAAAAAAAAAAAGACTAAAAGCTACCTTGAAATCGACAAGTCAAAGATCTTTTTTTCTCCCTCGAAGGCCTCAGAGCTCTCCGGGAACAAATCTTTTTATAAAATCGACATGTTATTTTAAACGCGATTTTCCCAAAGACAATAAATGCACCTGTTTTGGAAAACTACAGACGCAGTAGGAAATTTCCAGACGATGTAGGTGCGGCCGGTCTCCCTCTCCTTTTAAAGGTTATTCCACCTTTTCTCGCTTTGTTGTTCTCTTTCATTCTCGTCATTACGATTTTTTCCTCAATCAAAATATTTTTTTTTTATTAAAAAAGTCACTGCCCTCAAGCCACGCGACTAATGTCGTTCGGGTCATTCAGGAAGTTCGAACAGGCTAATTTTAATTTTTTTTTCCTTGTATAGAGGTCAATGAATTTTCATCGAACCTAATATAAAGGACGCCAGGATGCTTAAATTTGTTTAAATTTAAAAAAACATTTTTGCCTCATTGCCTCAGCGCCCAGTGTAAAAAAACTTCACAGCCTGGGGATTGAACATCGAACCTCAGGTGAGCCAACCACGAAAACCACTTTCGAACTATCGAAAACGACCTTAAAACCGTAACTAAATTGTTAAGTTCCTGTTTGTCTAGATCATTCTGGTCAATTTTTTTTTTCAAGTCAAGATTGCGTTTCTATGAAATTAAACATCGATTAAACCTCAATTAAAATGATTTTTTTTTTTTTTTTTTTTTTTTTTTTGAGCGAAAAAATGGAAGATTTTGATTAAGTAAAAAGTCAATATCCTTTTCTACAACTAATAGAGATTTTAAGGCTCGTGAGTAAGGGATTCCCCAAAAAGTAGTTGTCATTATATTTTTTTTCCTCTCTCTTGAAAATTTCCGGATATGTTCGACCGACGGAACGTTCTAGACGCTGGAATTTCCAAGGTCAGTAGATTGCCACCGACAAACGAGCCTTAATTTTGCAGAATCTTTAAATATAGTCAATGATTCACTCATTCATTTTAAAGAAAAACTGAAACCGATAAATCCTAATTTATTGCATGACATAAATCTTCACATGAGGGGGGAAAAAATCGATTTTTTTTACCAAGATAAAAGACTTTCTTCTCGCGGAACTCCTGAAGTGTCGCTAAAAAAAGTACTAGTTGAAGAGCTTCCAACAAAAACTTCCCTAAGAGAATTAAAAATCTAGGAGGGTAAGTATTAAGAGGGGAAGTATAAATGGGGGAAGTAAGGGGTGGGGGAAGTATAAATGAGGGGAAGTATAAAGGGAAGTGTAGGAGGGGAAGTATAAATGAGGGGAAGAGATAAAAGACTTTCTTCTCACGGAACTCCTGATGTGTCGCTGAAAAAAGTACTATTGTAGTTTGAAGAGCTTCCAACAAAAACTTCCTTAAAGAGAAGTAAAATCTAGGAGAGGAATTTATTAAAGAGGGGAAGTATAACGGAGGGGGAAGTATAATAAGGGGTAAGAGATAAAAGACTTTCTTCTCACGGAACTCCTGATGTGTCGCTGAAAAAAGTATAGTTAGAAGAGCTTCCAACAAAAACTTCCTTAAAGAGAAGTAAAAACTAGGAGGGGATGTATTAAAGAGGGGAATATAATGAGGGGGGTATATGAGGGGAAGAGATCGGAAGAAAGAAAAAACTTCTGGACGTCCCAGACGCTAAGGTGAACCACTAATAAATGTCTTTTTTTTGTTATGAAGACTCTATTGTTTTTATAAACTTTTATAACTTAATTGTTCTTACCAAACATGTGATGAGTTAAATATTTGCTCATAAAATGTATCAAGGTTGGCTTATAAGAAAACGCTTGAATTCTCCTTTTTTTCTTTTGAACTGCATATTTTTTTGGTTCTTTTAAATCTCCAAATCCAGTTCACCTTGGCACAGTGGGGTCAAAAATGCGTATAATCAGAAAAATAAATGATAAACAAAATAATTCCGGTTAGATCATTGTTATAGAACGAGATAAAATTTTTTTTTGGTTGGTTTTTTAGTACGTCATAGTAGATCGCGTGATGTTTTTTTCTATGTATGGAAGACGGCGTGCGAATTTTAAGTTTTGGCGACCTTCCACGCCCACCACGTGGTCAGCTTCGGTCAATGCTAAGCGTGGGGCTTTCGCTCTTTTCGATTTAATGGCAGCGGGAAAAAAAATTGGTGGTGCAGCTTTTTTTTCCTTTTTTTGGGCTGCTATTGATTTTTTTGTTAAAAAAAATTAGGGCAAGTTCGCGATTTCGTGAAGGCCGAAGTTAAATTGGGATACTGTTTTAATATTAAGAAGTGATGCTACAAGTGGAATGGGTGCAAAATGTTTCGGAAAAAATGGTGACGCCAGGAGCAACAAAAAAACTCAAGATTGACTGGTCATTTTGACCCTAAAGGGTAAGACCTCTTTTAGAAACCACCTTTCGAGGGTATCTCAACTTTCTTTTTTAGAAAGAATAATAATCGTCTTCAAAACCGCTTAAAGTCTTCATTTTGGCCTTGAAAACAGTTGAAAAATCTCATTTGGCCTTAAAAGGCTGTAAAGTGTGGTAAACTTAATTATGCCAAGGGTCGTTTTGACCCTAAAGGGAAAAAACCTCTTTCAGAAAACCATCGAGGGTATCACAACTTTCTTTTTTAGAAGAGATAAATGGTCGTTTCGGCTTGAAAAATGTTTAAAAATCATCATTTTTGGCCTTGAAAACTGTTGAAAAATCTTAATTTTTGCAGTAAAGTGAGGAAAACTTGATTAATTCGGTAGTTGAACCTAAAGTAAGACCTCTTCCAGAAAACCATCTATCGAGGGTATCACAACAACTTCATTTTGAGTAAGTCGAGATCGAAATCTAGATGCCTTGAAATTGTTCAAAATATCATATTGGCTAATAAGACTCTGCATAGCTAACCTTATGTTTAACGGGTCGTTTTGACCCTAAGGGGTCTGTAAGACCAATTTAAGAAAACCATCTTTCAAGTGTATTACACTTTATTTCATTCTAAATAAGGATTTGGCTACTTTTAGTTTCCCGGAAAGTGAACAAAATTACTAGAATTCATTTGGCCAAAGCCAAGATATTTAGAGAGAGTGACATCGCGTAAACCCCACATTTAAACCGAGTTTTTGTCCCTTTCATTTTGTTTTTTTATATCT
>JACGAQ010002161.1:0-45184 GCA_014119065.1 Orius insidiosus | reverse complement strand
CCTTCCTTTTGGCGCCCATGGATATTGTTTATACGTTTTAATTATTATTATATTTTACGCCATGGTGAGATACAAATATTGCTTTGTTCCGATGTGCCGGAACACCACTATTTCAACTCCGGAGAAGTTGTTTATTACGGTAAGTTGTTATTAAATACCTAATATGTACATTTTGTCCTTGTAAATTTTTCATTTTGTTACTTATAATTTCTAAGGTTCCACAAGATCGTAATACATACTGCTAAAAAATGGTTCAGTGCTGTAAGACGGGATACTACGTCTCAACCTTTGTCTTACAAATCGGTTTTTTTTTGTTGTGAAGACCATTTTGATGTAAGAAGGCGTGATGTTTTGCAAGAAATGATTTAAATTACTTACTTACATCAATGTTCTAACATTTTAGTAATAAGTGATATAAGAAGGTATAAAAATAAGTAAGTATACCTAAACTCAAACCTAGGCACTTCTTTTATAACTTCATAAAATTATTACACTTAACTGAACCTAACCTAGTTGTTTAATTTTTCCTTATTTCTTTAAAAAAAAAAAATGAAAAACTTTAAGGAACATCATGACTTTCTTTGAGAAGAACGTAACTATTAAATTTTAATGGATAAATTTTAAAAACAAACTTTCAAACAAAGAAGCACTTACTTTTCTATTTTTGCCCCTTGGCCCCAGGAGTAAACGCAATTTATAAATTCGAAAACGGCGAATTCGGACAAAGACGGCAAATTATCTGAAGACGCAATCACAAATCCTTCGCGTACCATGTTTATTTGAATAAAGAGTCCAAAAAAACTACTAATATTAAGTTTCTTCACTGCTTCAAGCACGGGAGGAACCAAAACCAGTAGAACGCTCGGCAGGGGTGACGTCACGTCCCCCGCACCGCCCATCGGACATTTCTTATCACTAGCCAAATTTCAAAAATTCATTAAAAATCCATTTTTCAACGTAGGAAAAAATTCAAACGGCATTGTTTCTTATTTTTTCCCCTCTTTAATTTTATATAAAACTTATGGGGAAAATTTTTCTAAGGAAAGTTCCTAATTATGAAGTTCTTAAATGGCCTAATGATATCTAGGTTTTCAATTGAGGCGCTCCGGGTACGAAGGGCGAACTCGACATCGGACAAATTTTTTTAACTTCCATAAAGAAGGTATTGTGATACCCTCGACGTCGGGTTTTTGGGGAAGGGTCCTCCAGTTTTTTTTTCATTTTCAGATTCTAGACCTCTTGGTGAATACACCCATATAATTTTTATGTTGAGTTCGCCATTTTTTCCCCTTTAAATACGTAAAAACCGAAACTTTAAAATGCGAATATCTCGAAACTACGTTTTGTCGAGTTCGCCCTTCGTACCCGGAGCGCCTCAATGAATTCATAAGATTGTTGTCTTTGAGTTGAGATTCTACCGTTATGAACTCATTAGAAGCTCAACATCAAAAGTGGGATAAGAACGACATCTGTTGGAATGGGAATTTTTTAGGTAACGTTGTTGATATGACTGAAGACAGGAACGAGGAAGGTGCGTGTGGTTGATGTGCTGCTGTGCCCACTGGTAAGGAAGGAAAAAATGAATCAGTGAAGAGAGACTTCTGAAGAGTACGATCCTAATCCAATTCCACCAGGAATAGTCCTCGGAATGGGCTAAGAATTATAAGATTGTAACCTCCATTCTTGGCATTTTAATAATTTTAATAAGAAAGCGTGCTCCGGAAATTCCCCGTCTCCTCTTTTATTAAGATAAATTGATATTTGGCGAGAATTTAGGTTTCTTAATGGCTTTTCAGTTTGATATATAAGTGCCAAAATTACCTCAACATCGAATTCCTCAGGCATGACTCGAGCCCCTCCAGACTGCACACCTTTACACTTTTATAATTAGAATATTAAGGAGTTTATTTATAAAAATAACGAATCACGCCAGATGACTTTCTTTTCCATAAACGGCCGGACACTAAAATTCAAGGTTTAGAGAGAAAAAAAATTGATTAACGCTAAAAACTTCGAAGCAAAATTGAAATCTAATAGACGATTTTGGTTATGAAAGTGATGGACCAAAAAAACTCAAAAATCGGCCGTTTTTGAAGAGCAAACTAGTTTTGGGCAAAGGGGAAAAGCAGAAAAAAAAAGCATCCACAGCCTGTAATGAAAAGCGTTTTGATTAGCTCCAGGGTACGACGAAGTGAAGACGTAAGGGGGCACCCAAAACACTGAAACCTAATCTTAGTTTAGAAAAAGTTTTATCGGAAGGTCAAAGAGTACAAAGAATAATTATTTTAATAGAGTTCGCTGTTGGCCCCGATCCAGACCTTGGCATGGCGGCACGTCTAGAAATACGTGGGCTCTTCTCCGGACAATCGCATTCGCCTTTTTTTTTCCTCCCTGTTCGTGGTTTGTGGCTCATTGTGGACGAACCTGAAATCCATTCTTTATCATAGTTGGCATTACCCAACAACGAGTTTTGAACGTCGCTTTTTCCGAGTATATTTTAGTGTAACTTTCGCTTTTTTTTTTCTTACAAAGCAGACAGAATGTAAAGGATTTGACAACTTTTTAAACTTGTAAAAAGAGATCGTCGGAATGACATAACAACGTCCGCTACTGTACAAATAGTTCTGAACTCATAGAACAGAGAAATCGGCCCCAAGCCAAGGAGTCGATACTAACAAATAAGGGTGGGGGCCTTCATTTTTTCTAAGAAAAAAAATCGTCTATTTTATTTCCACTCCACTAAACGAATCGTCGGCAATCTTTGAAACTTTCGAAGCGGCTACCAAATGGCATTTAGAGCATGAACAGCAAAAGATGCACATTAGAGATCTAATCTGGTGAATTAATCCCCAAAAAAGGGCAAGTATATTGTTAAGCAGGCCCAGATTTAATTCATTTTTGACGTATAGTCGTAAGTCTTATTTTCGCTGGCGCAAAACTTGGTAAAACGGGTGTGTTTTTACCAGAAGATCAAGGAAAAAGGAGTCGCTTGGTCGAAAGATCTTGGAATAGACGACAAATCTGGTAAAATTGGGGCTTCCTAAGCAGAAAAACCTACAAAAACGCCCCAAAATCCGGTGAAAATCGTGTTTCTCGGTACACAAACCTTAGAAAATGAACAAAAAGGGTTTTTCTAGGAAGAAAGACTGTGGAAGTCCCCTGAACCCCTAAAATCTCTTCTTTTGGGGAGTTTACTAGGACAAAAGTACAAAATACTTGGTGCGTTATATATTTTTTTATTATAGGCTCTCTAAACATAAAGGTTATGCTGGAAAATGAACCTGGCGCCTTTTTTAACTTTTCCTAAGGGATTAGCGCAAATGACTGTCACTGCTCTACAATAAATTCTACAGGATGCTGTTTCCAAAATTTTAGCAAATGCAGCAAAAAAAAATACCTTTTAATTTTTCTTATTTTTTCCTTTCCAAGTTGTTCACAACTTGTCAGTTTAACCCAGTTTCGGTTATTGCCTCTCGGTAGGCCCTAAATATAGAAATAGATTCTTTTCTAGAGCATTATTTTAAAGTAAACGCACTCCCGATAAACCTTGCGATTCAGGAAAATAAAATCGCAAAGCATTCGGGACAATGTGTCGACGTGAAATTGTTCGAGGAAAAAACTGAAAGGAGAAAATAATTTATTGATAGTGAAGTAAAAAAAAGAAAGAATTTTTTAAAAATCTTCATAGGGGAAAGCTCTAGGAAATATGGATGGTTAACTTTTATGGAATTTCTCAAGATGGAAGTTGTTGAGATTCCACTCGGGACATGATTTTCGGGGATCTTCTAGACCAGTATTTTTTAAGTGAAAAAGGGCTGTAGGGCTGTTGATAACCACACTTCCAGACTAGTTCGGAAGAAGCAAGCATGCGGATCACTTCTGATTTTGTTTCTTGCGTTTTCCTTCACTTGGTTTATCATTGATCCCTCTCAGATCCCAAACGACTAGAAAACGACGTTCAAACGTAAGTGGGAATTTCAAAGAAGTAAGAAACTGGCAGAAATTTTGAACAACCTATAATCTGTTGCGATATATGCAAGACATACGAAATTTTTTTCTCGTCCTAGGTTATTTTTAATGACGGAAGTTGTAACCGTCGGCGTCGTTTATTTTAAAGCGAATAAAATATTATGTTTTTCTAAAATAAAGAAAGAATTTCGTAAACAAGCTCTTGTTTAATTCAAAGTCAACTTTCAGACACAAAATATGATCAAAAGAGCGATGGAATTGGTCCAAAAGTATATTATAATTTTTGTGGGAAACGACCTCGTCTCTAGGGAAAACACGGTTAACAAAGTCGTCCAGATTGCTTCCCGACGTGAAAGACTAAGCTGATTATTTAAAAAAGCAAGGAAACACGTCCTATTTAAATAATAAAATTATGAAAATAAAAATACTACAGGAAGGAGGAAGGGTTAAAAAATATAAATGTAAATTTTAAATTTTAAAAAACATTCTGGGTCCAATACTCGAATATCACTGAGAAAATCACCTAACTAATAGCTTCAAAATCAACTTAAGAGCCTTTTGTATGCGCCTAGCCATAAGTTGGGGGAAATAATGAGAAGCGTTGACCCAAGTGCTTAGGTAATTATAGACTGTTAAAATATTAGCGGCCAATTCTACGTTTACAGCCCCACCTCCGCTCCTCCTCATTCAAAAAAACGGAAGTTCCTTACTTGTTTATTCAAAGAATTTTTTTTGGCATAAAACTCGAGTTCCCTTGACCGCGTAAAGCAGTATTAGTTTATTGTATTATCTTTGTTTTCGTTGGCTCCAATCTCTTTAAATTCCCCCATCCAGTTCAAAAATACAAAATCTCTCCGAGTACTTATTTCCACTCAAAAGCCTCGTTCATATATTGCTCAAATTAATATAGAATTATTGGATCATGAAATAAATAAATAAAAACTTCAAAATTAAGATATTCTGGCAAATATTAATTAAAGAAGGCACAAATCTTTAAGAAAATTTTTTCAAATAAAGCGTCATTTTCGATAAATTGCATGAATGAATAATTTTTGGACTATTTTGAGTTAAGAATGGTTTCTAAAGGAAAACTTGGTCAAAAATTATGTTTAATGGTTTTAATGGTTTAATTAATGATTTTTACGAATTATTTTTTTATAATATAACTCTTTTTTCTTAATTTAAAAAAATTAAATTTGAATATTTGTTGGGGAAAAAATTGTTAGCTATTATTGAGTCAATATTGTTAACGCGATTAGACGAGTGGCGAGGTCGGCTCTTCTGCCAGCGAAGCGGGTTGGATGCCAAAATTCGTGGATCGTTTCAAAACACGAGTGACCTTGGATTTGTTTGGCTCCGCTAATTTATTTTATCAATGTACAGCGAATTTGGAATATGAGCGGCGGAAACTCGGGCGACTTGGAACGGGTACCCAAACGCGCCGCGCCCTTCGTCCTCAATCGTCCGGAAAGTCCGAATCCCTGGCCATCAAGCAAATTCCGAAAATTCTCAAAACTGATTCAACTTCATAAGAATACCATCTTAAAGACGGACCTCCCCTCAAAATTCATTTTCAATTTTAGCATAAGAGTAAATCCAAAAATGCCACTCAAACTCTCCTTTGAAATATCTCCAACCTTTGTGAATGACCCCACACTATAATTTGATAAAAAATTTTGAGACTTTTCCAAATCTTGAGTCTTTTTGTTTCGTCGTTTTTTGTTTAAAATTTAACTCCAAAAGGCGATTATATAAAATCAACTTTTGTATTTTCTTACAAAATTTTTTCCAAATTGTCAAATAATGTTTCAAAAATCTGAATTTAAAACAGAATATTTTATTGTGCATCCATGTTAGAATTCAGGGATTTATTGTCACAAGTGTCGACCTAGATCATTTTATGAAAGCTTAAAATTAGCTTCATTATCCCCCGCTGCTCACTAGTCTCAGAAGTTATGCAGCCCATGCAGAAAAAGCTATCGAATCATCATTGATGGCAATTTAAAAAATAAACAAGGAAATCAAGGAAACAGTACTGCCAACATTTCTGTTGTTATGAAATAAAAAGAAAAAACTCCCCTCGAACTCCTGAAGAATTTGAGTTTTAAGAAAAATTGTTAAGTAATATATGCACTAGTGTCTTAAGGTAAGTAGTAATAATTAGTTAGTAGTAATTAATCCCGTTGGTAGCACAATAATTTTTTTCTGTGGTTTTCATTTTCATATAATTACTGCTTACCTTCCAATTTCTCCTTCCAAATCGTAATATTTTTTACGTCCTCTCCTTTTCTTATTTGCACATCTCTAAAAGCGAAAGCCGGGTCCACCTCTGTAAACACGAAAATGGTCATATTTTATAAATACCTACTATTTAATTAGGTTAAAAACTTATTTTTAAAAATGGTGACTAAAAGACTAAGGAGTAAGGACTATGCGACCATCACGACTCTTCGGTCTTGCAATTTAGTTAGTACTTTGCGCCTTATAAAATAAAATTTTAAAAAAGGCAACTTTCGTTTTTATTCTGTCGTTCTCGATTTACTCGTGACTCTCGGGGATTTCGATTTTAAATGTGTCAAAAAGAAGTCTTGACAGAATAGCCATGAAAAAACTGGGAAAAGGTATGGAGACCTTACGTTCGCTTTTTCCGCTTTTCCGGATCACTTCACCGCTATTTCCGTACGAGTTTTACAGAATCCTTCCTTTCGCAATTATCTTAAAAATGCCAATTGCTTTTTTCAAACTGTCCGAGATATGTCTCTCTAAAGGTTTGGGTGGGGGGCAGGCAACCAACTATGTGTGCCCTACTAAAAAATCCTAAGAAACCATTAAAAAAGTCTGAGGGTGTGGTGTTCCGGGCGACGAGCACCCGCCAGCCAGCCGACAGCAACCGCCGAGCCGGGGGGGACCCAGGGATTCCCAAACAAAATTGGAACTGTTGTCCTCAAGTTAATTTTCAGAGCCCCTTTTCGGGGATGTGGATAAAAACCCAGTACCCATGGAAAAGTCCACATCCCCTGCTCCTAAAGTTTTTCTTAATTCGCTAAGACTTTGGTCCGATCTTCACCGAATACTGCAAGGAGTAAATTTTATTGAAGGAAAAAAAAGTGTGGATAGTAGGAAGAAAGGTCTGTTCACCTTCACCCCCGTAAGTGTGGCTCGGCTGGGCGACGACTTTAATTTTTTCTACCTTGACTTATCCCAATAATGTTCTTCCGGGGGCCTAGGGAGTTAAGGCAGAACTCCCTCCTTCCCTCGGTGGTACAAAGTTCGTGGGTTCGATTCCTACACTGGAGTGTTCTCGCCCCACAACCTGGTATTTGGGGATCCCCAGGGAACGGCAAAAATTAGGGAATTCGTAACCAACAGTTCATATATCACTAAAACAATAATCATGTTCTTCCTCTACTTTGAAAAAGTTTCCTTCGCAGCAACTCTATTCCAGCATTGTTTTTCAGGAAGATTAAGGGGTATACAGGGTGTCCGGAAACACATGGCAAGCGTCTGGGAGAGCGTTAAAAAGTGGTTTTACGAAAAAAAGTTAAATGTAAACCCCCCTTAATTTAAATCAAAGAATTTGATGGTGTAGTTTAAAATCCGCTGGATATACAGGGTGTCCCAGACACAACCTAACTTCGTTATTTCAAATAAGAACCCCTATTTTTTATTTCAGATTCGTAATCTACGCAAAATTTCAAGTAGATTTGAGTACTCATATGACAATTTTGGACAACTTTTAAAAAATGTCAAAATTTAGCGTTTTTTGCGCTAAAATCCGTTAAAATTGACCTAGGAGACTCGTTTTTTTTTTAATTCCACTTATTTTTTCCCGAAGAATCCAACTGTCTCAAATTTGAGCATCTTCGCATTCAGCATCACGAGATTTCGTCGCTAATGGCCTTTTTTCAAGTTTAACTCCAAATTCCATACTTCAAAAATGGAAATTAGCGATTTGTTGACGGAATTTTAATTTTTGATGCATAAACACAAAAGACGCTGTAGCTCTTTCAAAATTTGTGGTCCGAAAGAAAAATTCCTTTCAACAAGTGCTAATTTCATTTCTGAACTAAAAATTTGGGTTCTAACTTGAAAAAAGGCCATTAGCGACGAAATCTCGTGATGCAGAATGCGAAGATGCTCAAATTAGAGACAGTTGGATTCTTCGGGAAAAAATAAGCGGAATTAAAAAAAAAACGAGTCTCCTAGGTCAATTTTAACGGATTTTAGCGCAAAAACGCTAAATTTTGACATTTTTTAAAAGTTGTCCAAAATTGTCATATGAACACTCAAATCTACTTGAAATTTTGCGTTGATTACGAATCTGAAATAAAAAATAGGGGTTCTCATTTGAAATAACGAAGTTAGGTTGTGTCTGGGACACCCTGTATATCCAGGCGGATTTTAAACTACACCATCAAATTCTTTGATTTAAATTAAGGGGGGTTTACATTTAACTTTTTTCATAAAACCACTTTTTAACGCTCTCCCAGACGCTTGCCATGTGTTTCCGGACACCCTGTATAGAAAGAAAATTGGAAATTCGAGTTTTCGCAGAATCGCGGAGTGTTCGAATGAAAAAAATGTTCATTCTTTTATCGTGGCGATAGGAAGGCGAAAGTGGCCTCTAACTTTGAGACTGCCTAGTTCTTCCCGCACATCCAAAATTAGATTAGCTGACCGAGAGCCTATACGCATACCGTTCCAGCCTCACGGAGAAATGCCTTATTTAAATTTAAAGCCCGGTTAGAACCTCGTCGAATCAAAACTATTAAAGTCATCTTAATTCTACAATTTTTTGACTTTAGAAGTTTATAAATCATCAAAAATTTTGTCCCAAATTTTAGTGATTTATTATCGTTTTTCACCAGTAACGTTTTTACTGCCGACAAATTGTGAAACGTCCTGCGAACAAAATGATGTCCAACCTTTAAGGCGAGTAACAAGACGTTTGCCAAGGGTCACTTTACCAACAAACAAGACGCCACCCCGACCTCTAATCTCCCTGTACCACTTTAAAAATAAAAAATTTTATTTCTCGTCAATTCGGTATTTATTTACTTGTATATAGGGCCATGAAGAAAATAATAACGGACGGTTATTATCTTATAAAATATTTTTTTCCTATATACAATTATTTTATGTTTTATGTTCATAAACAAATGTCAAACCAAAACCAACGCCAAAAATTCTAACGGAATTTAACCTACGTTTAAATTAAGATAGTATGAATTAAATACTTACCCCCTACGGGGTCATTCTCGTCGACTTTTATCATTGTATTTGCCCTAAAAAATAAATAAAGAAAATTTCAATTAAATCAAATTTGATTTTAAACTACGCATATTCCTAAAATTTATAGATGATTATCATTAAATCTTTACTTAAAATTATTAATCATCCTTCAAATTTTTTTCCTTAAATTTATGGCATTGAATGAATTTAAACCATTTTCGGAGAAAAAGATTTATTCTATTGATTTTTACTTACTGCCTGTTGAATGTTGTTTTTTTTAATCCACCCAATTTCGGAGGAGATACGAAACGCGTTGAGCGACCGGCAGGCCAAGTAACACTGATGAGACTTGGAAGTCAGATATAGCTTTGGCTCTCTACTTTTTTTTTCTTTTTTATGACGTAGCGTCGCGGCTACATAGTCTTGTCTCCCACCTTCCTAATTTTATAAATCCCAATATTAGGAAATTCCTATACATTTATTCATTCATTTGGAATTTTATATAAAGTTTTAAATAATCCGACTCAACTGCTTTCTGGTTTAAACGACAATTTTTACGAAGGGTTTTTAAATGCTTTTAGGTAATTTACTGTATCTAATCTGGCCCTGATTTTAAGGCAACTTGTTGAAAGAAGTCTCGGCCTCCCTAAAATCTTGCCTTGTCAAACTTTATATGTATACAAAAAGATTGGTTAGAGAAATTTTTCCAAACATAATTTTTTCCCTTTGAAATAAAAATTAAATAAATAATTAGTAATTGAACCAATATAAATGTTAAGTTTTCAAGCTTACTGTTAGTTTGACGTCATTTTTGGTGTAGTGACGCCTTTGGAAGGTTTCAGTCTTGGGTTTCACTCGACAGCTATCAAAAACCGTTATCAATTTTATTATCAGTAAAGCTCAACGGTGCTGATAGTTTTCATATTTAAAATTGTAAGAATGGGACGACTGAAGTTTAATTTTATTAGCCATTTATAGAATCTATAATTAAACTGAAGTGAGGAGAGTAAGTGAATTTTCTATCAAAGAAGGACTTTATTTCTATAAATACGTAGATTTACTAGCTGTTGTTGAATCTATCGTACTCAGCTGATCAGATGAACAATTTTCACATATCTTTAATTATTTACCTACATTTAATGGCACCTGTTCTATTTCTTATATTATATAATTTTTTCTAGGTATGAATATCATTCGGACATGGAGCTTGGGTTCTTTGCTTCCCAGATTTCGTATTAGACTGAAGAGTACGAAAGTGAAAGAATATGATTACAATGCTTGGATTTTTAATTATTTTGAGAGAGAAGAGAAATACTCTACTGTTATACCGAAGTTTGAGCCGACGTTAAACGTTTCGCCTCTAAATTATCATAAAAAAACAACAAACCAGCTCCTTAGTTACCTTTCCAGCAAGGATATCAATTCAAAGTATTTTAAACTTCTAGATCTTGAGCTAAATGAAAGGATTGGAGAGAAAACGTCAGAAGATGAGTTGCTAGCAGTTGCCAATTGTTTTGCTAAGAGCAACCGACCTTCTATTGCTATCAAAAAAATTTTGCCATTTCTTAAATGTAAAGTTCTTAACGAAAATTTTTCTGCTCCTAAAGTGATTCAGTCATTGTTTTATTTAAGCGTGTTTGGTTCAAAAGATCATAATAGACAGTTGGTAACATTAGCATCGAAAAGGGTCTCTAAAAATTTAGATTTGTTGAACAAAAATGATTTGGCAGTTTTTTGTCTTTCGCTTTTTTCTTCTGGAGTACCCATCAAAGATGTGGAAGTGCTTCATAAAATCTCAGGCATCATTCAAGACGAGTTGACTTTAAATCGAACAGACTCCCAATTTCCTAAACTTCTTGTTTGCTACGTCAAACTACTTAGACTTTCAAAGTTTTACGATGATGCTCTATTCTCCATATTGTCTGACTATTTACGAAAGGAAAAAGGACTCCATGAAATCCCTTTTACATCAATGGTCCACATCGCGGTTTATTTCTGCGACGCGTTTTACAGCGACGTCGCTTTCATCCAATTCCTTCTGGGCCGACTTGTCGAAGAAGCCGACAGAAAAATCATTCAAAATGAAAACGTCCGCCTTAAAGATATCGACAATCTTCTTTACTCAGCCAGCAATTACTGTGTTCCAGAAATAAACAAAATTTTTCAAACTTCTCTGCTACCCGATATCTTCAGGAAGAAATTTGACAGGCCTTTGGTTTCTCAGAGTAAAATCATTGACATCCTCGTTTGGTTTTGGATGTTAGAATGCAGAACTGATGATGTCATAAAGAAGTTTATAACTCCTGAAAATATCTCTTCAATTACTGGTACATAGAATACAATTTTTTAATTTTACTCTGCAGTTATTAATTTACTACATCCTAATCGGTAAACTACATTTTTTATTCATTTATGTTTCAGGTTCACTTTTTTTCAAAGATTTTGCAAGGCTTAATTTACTTCTTTCCTGTGTGCAAACTGAAGCGCCCGGATTGCTTGATTTCAATGTGAAACGATTTCAAAATAATCGATTTGAACCAAAACTCGGCCCTTATCTTAGTAAAAGACCTCATTTAAAAAAAGCGTATGAATTTCTGGAAAAAAACAAAGGGTCGTTTGGCCTTTCTGACGTTCAAATATCGTTTCAAGTTCCTGGACTTTATATCGCTGGAATCAAAGCATCTAATTTAAAGTAAGAAAAGTAAAGGTAACACTATTAACCCTTTCGAGACAGCGTCTGACGCGGGATTCTCTGCGCTACTAGCGCAGCACTTCTCCCCGACCGCTCTCAGCGCCCAGCAAAGTACAGAAAGCGACGAGTAATGCGATCATCACTTAGTTCATTTCTTCCCCAACAGATGGCCAGTTTTTGCATGTCGCTAGCGCCATGGGAAGCGAAGGTATTAAATATCTTAGAGAGGCTTCCCTCTGGCGCCGCTGGGCAACTATAGTCGCCTGCGGTCTGGAAAGGGTTAAGCGAAAAGTATAAAAACACCCTGTACATATATGTTTTACTTTCTCATAAAGAAAAATGTTGCTAAGCCCTTTGAGATATGGTTTTAGGGAGTGGGTCCTTCAGATGGCTTAGTGTCAAAACGATGGATCTAGGGGTCCACGGTGATGTCCGTATGTCCGTCGCCATTATTTTCACCAAATCTTTCTTTAGTAATTTCATACCAATGTGGGGGGGGGGGGGGGCAAATTTCATAAAAAATTATGATTTCTCTGGAATTTTTGCAATAATTTTTTTTTTTTTTTAGTGGAGTAATAAATATTGAGATACTAGATGAGATGGTGAGCCTGAGAAATTCTGCGCTGCCAAAAGGACAATTTGTATTGAAAACTCGTCTACTGAAGAAAATGGGACAACAAGTTATGCTTGTAATTATTTATCTTTCTTTTTTAATGTTAGTATACAATTCCCTTCTTTTTTTACTTTTTTCGCTGTTGCAGATCAAAACTAACTTATTGAACCTACAAAATAAAGAATTGGAACAAATTTTAAGAGAATCCTTGAAACCTCTGTAGCCACTGCCGAGTGGAGGGAATCATCCTGTAATTCATCCCACCTGCATTGAAAATCTGAAAAATGACTTCACTTCATCGTCGGAAGGACTTCAGCACTGATTGTGTCCAAGTTTATTTATTTTGTTTGTAATATGTGATATTTCAGTACCTGATATTTTTACTCATTCATAAAAGCTTTTAATATAAGAAAAATAAAAACATCTTCGCATAAAAGATCAGTGGATCTAATAAATTGATTTCGTCTGAGCATTTGTCCTGTTAAGATGGTTGATAGAAAATGATGATTCAGAAAACGACATTTCATTGATATCCAGGAGTTCTAAAATCCAAGGTTGAGAACTGATAAAGATTTTTTTTTTTTTTATAATAGCAGACATTGAAGAGCTGAAGGCGACTAAGGATTCTAAATAAATAAAATCAGCTTAATTATTAAAATTTTATTTTCAGGAATTTTTAAACATGTTAATACTAGAGCTTATGGGCATAGGGGCTGTAGGCGGAGGAGTAAGTCGGATTGAGGCAATATCTTTCTGGGCAATTCCTCTCATGTTCGATGATCTCTTCCCGTAAAGCATAATGAGTCGCATCAAAACGGCAGCGAACGTAGTCTGGATTATGCAGGCGGCATTTAGCAATGTGCTGCGGAAGACGAAGCTTTTTCAAAACATGATGAGGGTTGAAGGGACACTTCACCATTTCAACATCCTGGAAGAATAAGAGAGAAGAAAAAAACAGTATAGCACACGAAATTAAAAACGTAGAAAAAATCAAAAGGTCGAAAATAATACTGAGCACACAAATTGATTTCAGCATTCTGTGGATACATAGGAAAATAGGAACGACGCATAACCTTTTTTGGCTGTCGCTCATGGACTACAAAATAAATACTTACCACAACCATGGCTAAAAATCGAAATTCTTAATTCAATTTCCAACTGAAAAAGTGTGTTTATAATTAACGAATAACGAAAATAAAAATTTCAACTGAAGAAGGAATTAAACAAGCCAAATGGACAATGAGCTAGGGCAGTCACGTGTTCAACTTCAACGGTAAACAAACTGGAATGGCGCTCGTTTATTGGTCCCCTGATCAGATTTGAAAAAAAATGATATAATTTTTCCATCGATGTATATACTAAACCTGGTTTAGTATATCGATGAATTTTTCAGAAAACATCTAAATGTCCTGGAATTGGAAATAAAGATGATCCATATGTTATGGGATAGCCTAGACTTCTAGTTCTATTTTTTTGTATTTATTATTTTCCTGGCGACGCATAACCTTTAATGGGTGTCACTCATGGACTACAAGTGGGCGGTGTTTACTTCATGCTGTCGCTGTCCGCTGAACATCAATTTTTTTAAAATCAAACAATAAAATCAATTAGCTTGCGGGATATTATACGCAATTAAAATATAAAAATCAATTTTTTTTGAGATGCGTGTTTTAGGACTTTCCTGGCGAAGGAAGGTCAGGAGGCACCATAGGCAAACTCATGGTTTGGAAGACCCATTTAGCAAACTGCAAAACTGTTTGGAAGGAAAATGGCAATTATATTTTTGCTTTTAAGGGACGAAAAAAATAGCAATCCTCAGGTTCCAAATGTTGGACAGCAGATGATAGAATTAGGATAGCGAAATTTTGTCACAAACCATTCGAAAAATGTTTTCTTAGGTTTGAACAGTTTAATTGTTGGCAGCCATAAAATTAGGAGATTGACGGCTTTTCAGGCCCCACTCTATCATATTCTTTGTTTTGCTTTCTGATTTTAGGGGAGTTAAGAACTTTGAAGTGATTGCAGTATCCAAACAACTGATTATACCAGCAGGGTCCATAATACCGTCTAATGAAAGTCAAGTAAAAAGTGTAGGAGAATGAAAAATAAGGAAATAGTCCACCTGATGAGGCGTATTACGCCGAAACCGGTCGTGGAATATCCGTTTTTTTTTCATTCTTTCTCCCTCTGTAACTTTTAATAGCAACAAACTGATTATACCTTTTGTCTTAACTCAATGATTTTATTTGAACAAAATATTTTTATAAAAACAGTGCTAATATACTAAAAACGAGAATTTCTTTGTGTGACGTAATCCTTATGACGTATAACCAAGAGGAAATCTGTTTGACATTTGCGTTATCAATTTATCAACAACAAACTGTTGATATGTTTATCTTGAACATTTTGGGCTCGAATTTCTTGAAAAAGAAAAGTGAATATATTACTAATGTACAATCGTATTTCGAATATGAACGACGAACTTCTCGAATATTTCCGCCTTCAAGAACCCCAACGCTTCAGAAAGCTGGCGAACACATTAAACTCAAACGGAAAATGGCAAAACGTCGTGAAAGTTTTAGGTTCCGCAAGGTAAATTTCGAAGTTATTTATCCATATATCCAAACATCCCCAACTGTGAAGGATTTATTTTTCCCTGAATATATAGATCCTAGATGAAATATTCAAATTCGTCTATTAATTGCCTCATTCTTTATTCCTTTGAATCGGGGTGTTGGCATCAGATCAATTATTTATAATTTTTTTTTTAGAAAACCTCTTCGTTTACAAGTGAAAAAGTTGCCAGAATGGAACTTTCTCAAAAACCTGGAGAGTTTCTACTGAATGAGTTAATCTCCCGTCAGTTTTCGTTGTCATATTTTTCCGACATTCTATACAAAGCGAACGAATTTGAGGCTCTTTCCTGCATTACCGTCAACCCAGGTAGGACACAGTTCCTTAACTTTTTTATATGTATTTTAAATTTTTTTTCAGAACCTTTGGAATTCATTGTACAACCATTTATGGACAATAGTGATCTAAACTTTCAGTTTGGAGAAGAAATGGTATTGAGTTGTAAAGCGACAGAAATCCCTCCGCCTGAATACCAGTGGTACCATAATAATCTTGAGATAGAATGCAAAGAGCCCAATTTAACAATCAAATCTTTTGGGTTGGTAAAACTGAAAAAAATTTAACCGCTACTAAAATTTTACAGCCCTCAACATAGAGGTTATTACCACTGTGTTGCTAGCCGATGGATTGACCATAAATTGGAATCAGTAAAATCAAATGCAGTTTTTTGTGACTTTGTGGATTCTCTACCTGTATTCGAATATCAAAATACTGATTCGCAGATTTGTCAGGAGCTCGGATCAAACGTAGTTATAAACATCGGTGTCAAGTCAGTTGGCGAATGTAAACTTCAATGGATCAAAAATGGGAACGAAGTTATGAAAAATGAAACAAAACCTCAGTTGATTGTAAGTGATTTAAAAAATAAACTAGTTTCTTTCTTTTAATACTTTAATATTTAGCTTAATCATCTTCAAGTATCTGATTTCACTGAATACCAATGTCAAGCAAGCAATAGTGCTGGAGAGGTCTACTCGAAAAAATTCGTTTTAAAAGTATGTCCTTTATTTATTTCTTAACGTCTCAACAACTTTTTTTTTTTTCTTTATTTCAGCTTCTTTTAAACCCCGTAAGTTTTTCGTTTTTATGAAATTTGTTTATTGTAATTCCACTTCTTTTAGCAACTGCGAAAATAGCTTTGCTTATAGCCAATCAAAATTACGACCACTACAAAGAATTAATGACTCCTTGCAATGACATAGTCCTTCTTTCGGAGAAACTCTACGAATTGAATTATCATGTTATAGCTTTAATTAATTTAACAAAAATTGAAATGCAAAATGTCATCAATTGGTATTTCGATATACTCCCCGCAGGATCGGACGGTATTATTACTTTTTAAATATCTCATCGTCTAATGTTCCTCAGCGTTTTTCTGCTTCATCGGACATGGATTTCAACACCTCGGTAACAATTTCATGCTACCCACAGACTCCCCTGCCATGAGTTTCGTCAAATTGTCTGATTGTGTTAGTGATCAGTTGGTCATTATGAAAGCAAAGAATAATAAATTGAGGCTTCTTGTTTTGATGATAGATATGTGCCTTGAAGACTTGGATTGGTATTTAGACTATTAAATCCCTTCATTTTACCGTTAATTTCAGCAAAGAAAATCCTCAAATTTTTAAAGAGATACCTACGCAATACACATATAAGCCTTGCAACGCGTGTAATCTTGTCCGAGTGTTTTCAACATCGAGTTATCAAAGTTCCTATGAAGCTCAAAATCGAAAAAATGGCTTTTACATTGATCACATATCAAAATATCTTTTGAGGGATAAACCGATTATCGATACAATTAGAATAGCACATGAAGGTAAATTTTAATCTCATTTGTACATTAAAAAATTCTTTTCTAGATTTTGAAAAAACTAAGGTTTCAAAACTCCAAAAACCATCTCTTACATTTGAAGGCGGACACAAACTTAAATTAAATTCAAAACCTTTTGGTAAGCCATTTTTTTTTAAATTTTCTGAAGCAAAGAACACACTTACACTCAGAGATGGGCAAAATCTTAATCATGAATATGATTAAGATTTTTAATCATAGGAATATTTTTCTGTGATTAAGAATAAGATTAAAATCTTAATCACAGAGATGATTAAGAATAAAATCTTAATCACAGAGATGATTAAGAATAAACTCTTAATCACAGGAAATCTGTGATTAAACTCTTAATCATAGGAAATCTGTGATTAATCACAGGAAGTCTGTGAATAAACTCTTAATCACAGGAAATCTGTGATTAATCACAGGAAGTCTGTGATTAATCACAGGAAGTCTGTGATTAATCATAGGAAAATAATGATTAATCATTGGAATTTGGGATTAATTAAGGAAAATAATGATTAATCATTTTAATTTGGGATTAATTAAAGGAAAAAGCTTGATCAATCATCAGAAAAATTGTGTAATCACAGGAATCTGTGAATATTGTCACCTCTCATCACAATTTACTCTCAATAACTAAAAACTCAAAATCTATCAATCTCTAAAACTCCAAAATTTTAATTTTACAACTCAAAAAATTTATAATAATGGCAAAACAAAATTTTTTACATACATATTATCTTTAGAATTTTCTGTGTAATATTGAAGTCTGATTTGTCTGATAGAAGGTTTTTTTTCTTCCTCTATCTTCTTAGCCATTCTATCGAATTTGAAAACTGTACATTTTTTGTATTAATTTTTTTTTTCTTAGTTTTTGCTAATATTCAAGCTAAAAAATGCTTTCTTCCTGTGATTACACAATTTTTCTGATGATTGATCAAGCTTTTTCCTTAATTAATCCCAAATTCCAATGATTAATCATTATTTTCCTTAATTAATCCCAAATTCCAATGATTAATCATTATTTTCCTATGATTAATCACAGACTTCCTGTGATTAATCACAGATTTCCTGTGATTAAGAGTTTATTCACAGACTTCCTGTGATTAATCACAGATTTCCTATGATTAAGAGTTTAATCACAGATTTCCTGTGATTAAGATTTTATTCTTAATCATCTCTGTGATTAAGATTTTAATCTTATTCTTAATCACAGAAAAATATTCCTATGATTAAGATTTTGCCCATCTCTGCTTACACCCTCGAGATAGATTTTGGAAATGGTTCTTCCAGACCTAACCAGTGATATTTATAAAACGATTCCCCCCTCCCCCCAAATCAACAAAGGGCCCTTTAAGATCATAATGTCCCCTTGTGTTTATCAATCCAGTGGTAACGTCCGTCGCCATTGCTTTTTCCTGATATTGGTAATGACTAATGATGTTTAACAATCTTCATATTTCAATATTTCAGAAAACATTCAAATCGATTCTCTGCTGAAGGGCTTGTGCAATTTAAATGTGACGCTTCACTTGAAATTTACTCAAAAAAGTGTTGATGATATGGTCCTTCAAGTTTCACCTCACAGAAAATACATATTGAATGCGATGGACCTCCAATTTTATAAACAGCTTTACAATCTACAAGTTCAATTTGATATAACTCCAGAAGTAATCATAAAATAGTTAACGAATTTTACTTATTTGACTAATATGACGTCTTATTTGAAGGTTTGTACTTCAGAAATGAATTCAAGTGGAACCGTACTTACATTAGGAAACTTGCAAAAAGTTAAAAAAGTAACTTTTACTTCTCAAAAATAGTATTTGTTTATTACTAAGTGTATCTTTTTTTCAGCAAAACATTTTTTTATCTCTTTCAATAATACATAGAGATGGAAGGAAAGATGCATCATTTGTTGTGGATTTAGGGATGCCGTTGATTGTGCCTGCAGATTTTTGGTATAAACCACAAGATGTGTTGGCTACTTAAAAATCTAAACGCTTGTTTAAGTTGTTTTTTTTCCCTTTTAATTTAAAATAAGCAATATAGCAATAAGCAATAAATATGCCTTTTAAATAACTGTGAACAGACTCGGTCAAATTATGCTTTCTTGAGTTATTTCTTACAGAAAAATGAAAATTTTTAAAATAACTTGAGATAAGGTCTTAAAATATTGGGAAAAATTTGATGAATTATTTAGACAAAATGTTTCAGGTAGAGCCCATAATGAGCGTTTCACATTTCTTCCTGCTTAAATAATATAAGTTGAGATTATTCGAAATGAAAAATAGTTTTTAAAAAGAAATTTTATTATTTTCACAAGGTAAAATTTAGTTCATGCTCACACAGCTCCAACACCAAGACTACTGTTTACAATCAGAGGATCTATATAATACGAGTAAGTTTTTGTTTTCATTAGCTAAGTTCTTTTTTATCTGTAGCCGGTGTCTAGGTCGTCTCCTATTGCGTTGACGTTTTCTATCTCTCTTGTGATAACTTCTCCACCCTTTGAGGCTGCTTGGGGTGAAAAAACCAAGCGCAACTACCTGCTGGGGTTGGTGTTGGCGGTTCAGGTTGAGCCTGCGAGCAATTCTCAGAGAGAGAGTTATTACGTGTTACCTTGTGATATTTAACATAATACCTACATCCTATGAATAGTACAAACAAAATAAAAATAGAATACAATATAACTATAGAGTAATGAATAGGGGTATATTCTTTTGTTGTGGTAAGGAGTGGCCACTGTTCTAAGGGGGTAGGAACAGGCTTGAAATTTTTAATTTGAAAGAGTAGTTTCGACTGGTAATTTAGCGAGTTCCGAATTTGGTATTTGGGGGATTCTGCATATTCCTTTCGCACGGGTAGTTAGTTTTTATGGGTTGCCCGTCGATCGTAACGTCTTCTTCATCTAGGGTAGTCAAGACCCATGAGCCATTGACTCTTTCTGTTTTGTGGGTGTTAGTTCCTTTGATGTTAATTATTCTCTTCTGTCGCGACGCTACGAATATTTGTCCTGTTTCCTTGATACGGATATTTACAATTTTCTACAGATTGGTCCGAAAGGATTTTACTAGCACAAGTGGAGACTCCTTTTTGAATATTTCCTCTCTTTTACTGTGCTTGAGATGAATTCATTTCCATTGTCGGTGACAATTTCTCCAGGGTATTGGAGAGGGTATCACTCCGTGATGTGTTTTGAAGTTTAACAGCTTGTTAGTGACTTCCACGGCGTTCGCAGATTTTATAGCGTATGCCTGGGCATATTTAGAGAATTTTTCAATGATGGTTAGAAATTTCTGTTTCTCTACGGAGAGGACATCTATGTGCACAGTTTCCAATGGTTTGGAAGGTATGTGGGTGACATTAAAAGCTGGCTTCATGGGATTCCTCTCGTGCTTACATTTAAGACAGCAAGTGTTTATGAAATTCGTAATGTGTTCTTTAAGGTTCGGCCAATAGTAGACTCTTTTTGTCTGAGCATACGTTTCGTCGATCCCTCTATGGAACCTATCGGTGGTATGATTTTTATTGATTATTTCTGTTTGGTCGGTTGTTTCTAAAACGTCAAGTAACACTGACAACTGGGATTTTTTAGAGGAGGATCTGGAATCAGAAGAAGAGACGTAAATCAACCACCGAAAAAAATCCTTATAAACATCAATCATCCCTTCCTTACCTCAAGACCAACAACGGTTTAAGAGTTCTAATAGATACCGGTAGTTCTAGCACTTCTAGCAGTTTCGTTAATAAAGAACTAGTTCAAAATTTAAAGTTAACAAAAGACAAATTCGTAGTTTCTTCTATTCTTCTTAGCTCCAGAGGCAGAAGTAACAGTCGCAGTGGAGACAGAAACCGGAATAGAAGTAAAAGCAGGTCGCGTTACAACCCCCAAGGTAAATACTGTTATTATCATTACCGATTTGGATCCAAATGCCATGCCGAAAAGTGTAAAGAACCCTGCAAGAAGGGAAACGACAAGCAGCAGTAGAGGAAGCGACCACATCTGCTGGAGAATTTTTCCAACTCATGTAACTGGAAGGGGCTTTCGTTATTCGATTGTTTCATCCTTCCTAGTTCGAGGATGAGAGTTTCCTCATCTCTTTTGTCGCTGTATGCGGCTACGAGGGCTGTTTTTATATCTTCCCAAGTATCTAGAAATTTTGTGCAGATTTGTTGGGCGGCTTTGCCTTTTATTTTTGCCCTTACGTTGTTGAGAATTACCTTATTATGGTAGTCTCTGGGTTTATCCTTGTCATAGAAAAAATCAAGGAGTTCTTCGCTCCTTTCTATAAAACAGAAGAGAGTTTCAGGCTCTCCTGTGAATTCGGGAATTGCCCCATAATCTTCTTTTGAAGGTTTTTCTCTGTTTGGGAGGCCTTGAGGCCTGATGGCGGCCAGATTCTCTTGGAATTGGGTTTGGTTGAATCCAAAAATTTCCATTATATTACTTTTTTGGAGGTTTGAGAGATTTTCCAGAAATACCTATGGGGTGGCTGGCTAATTCAATCATCATAAAACAACATCATAAAGTGTTCTGGTAAAAAAATGCTATGGCTGGCTAGACTTGAGCTGTTGTTGTGCCTAGGATCATATTGTGCCACGTTTTAATTTTTTTTCTTCATTATGTCAGATGGTTTCTATCCCCACAAAAAACACCCCGCCTCGCAAAAATCCTTTTACATCAGCCGGAAAAAGTTGTGATATCAACTTCCCCGCCCTCAAATGAGCGAGAAGAGTCGATACGCCCGAGTGGTAGGTACGATGATGTGAGAAGCATGATGCCCGTGCTCCCGTTTTCAATGCTCCCTTGGCGGCATCGCGAAATGTTTGTTTACAGGGACGTAGTTAAGACGTGCTGTGCGTTCTTCGGGAAAAATCGTTATGATTCAAACACTCAGACATACGTAGATGAAGGCGTAGTGTCATGTGTGAGTACGGGGGGGGGGGTATGTGTATGTATGTGTATGGGGTGTATACTAGTGATTAGTTAGGAACTCAGTGATAACACAGTAATTCTTAAGCGTTCCAGGGCTTGATAAATAACGGCAATCACTGATACAAAGCATTTCGCGATGCCGCCAAGGGGAGCATTGAAAACGGGAGCACGGGCATCATGCTTCTCACATCATCGTACCTACCACTCGGGCGTATCGACTCTTCTCGCTCATTTGAGGGCGGGGAAGTTGATATCACAACTTTTTCCGGCTGATGTAAAAGGATTTTTGCGAGGCGGGGTGTTTTTTGTGGGGATATCATATCTTTTTGTAGTTTAAATTCAAATGAATCGTAAAACTCCTAAAAGAACCGCGCGTTGTTTCAGTTGCCCGGGAAAAATGGTAGCATTAAATTAATAGCGTTGACCCATTACACTGGCAAAAATTACCCAATTTATGTTTTATGTTTTTCTTTTTTCGTCAGTTCTTTCGTTCTTTTTAGGGTCGAATTTACCTTAAGGGGTCAGGAAGACCCATTTCCGAAATCCGACCTCTGGTGTAATTCGGATGTACAGAAGGCGCCTCAGACTAACTGACGATCGAAAAATGATCACTGGTCAAATTGACCCCAAGGGGTCTGGAAGACCCATTTCCGAAATCCGTCCTCATTGCTAAACTCAGAAGGAAGCTCTGTGCACAATTTCAAGTCGATTGGTCTTGTCTCCAGGCTGTGTACCCGTTAAAGTGGCTAAAATTACCCTAAAATTTCAGTTTTTTGTTCCTAACTTTTTTTAAGTTAAGATTTCGGGGTAAATCTTTCAAAAGGCACTGGCTCAAGTTGAAAGGAAGCTCTGTGCAAAATTTCAAGTCAATCGGTGCGCTAGGAGAGGCTGTAGCCTTGTCTAGCTGAATAAGAAGAAGAAGAACACGGTAAAGGCGAAAAACCGGGTTTTCAGACTTTTATATCTCGGCTCCCTGTGGACCGATCGACTTGAAATTTTCAGCGTTTACTCATATCATATCAAAGTAAATCTGTAGCAAATTTCAAGTCGATCGGTCCACAGGGAGCCGAGATCCAGATACCTGAAAAACGCAAATCGTGACGTCCAGTAAACATACACTTGGTAGGTACCGTTTTCTGACGTCTTCGGACTGGGTGTTGCTTGGCGGGGCGGAACGCTACCGCGTTCCTAGATATCCGTTTTTTACATTTTTGGAATTCACTGAAAATAAATTATTTAAATATGGTTGCAAAATGTTTATTATTCATTGGATGTTATCCTTTTGCATGTTACCTTTATTTGTTTAACAGTAAGAATACCGAAATGTCACAAAAAAAATTCTTATTATGTACAGAATAAATTTTATATTAACAGCCCTTTTTTTATGTATGAAGCCCCTTCATTTTTATGGAAACATGTTTTTTGCTCATTTTTGATTGAGTGTCGAAATGAGGATTGTCGAAATGAGATTTTTTCAGAACAATGGATATGACGTGGAGACGGAAAAATTCGGTATGGAAGAGTACTACTATCTGCTACAGCTTTCCGGACTGCTGCTGTACACTAGGGGAAAATGGATCTGGTTGGCTTTATTTCATCTCTTTGTTTTCTTTTCTATCATTACATCCGCTATATACATGTTGGCGAATGCGGCTTATTTGCTTAAAGACTATCAGCTGAGCATAGCCGCTCTCTCCGTTCATATAATGTCCGGTTTCTTGTCCTCTTTTGTCTCAATGATGTCTATCAATTACAACCGAGCGACCTTCATTGAATTACTTACTATTTTTCATAATGGCTATTATAATTACGGGAAGACTGTTTATTATGAGGAGGTCGAAAATTGGAACAAGTCATTTCAAAAGAGTCAGACCAAACTCGCGATATTTCTACCATTCTATTGCTCACTCATTGGCATCTCCGCGATGGTTCAGCCGCTAATGGACGCCTACCAAGGGACCACATTGAACGTCTCGTACGTTAATGGGGTCTACATGGAGCTCCCGCAACCTCTTTATTTACCGGTGATTGTTAATTCCGAAATGAAAAAAGTCGGATGGTTCTGTTATGAAATTTTTGCGACCACCGTCATTTTAATGACCGTCTGTTCACCCATCTTGATCATCATAAAAACAACCTTTTCCATCGGAAATCAACTTAGAATTCTTCTCCATTATATCGAAAATATTGAAGAAAGAACTCTTTACCATTGTAAACAAAGAAACCCGATGTTCATCAAGCCTGAACATCCCGCAAAGCTATACCGTCATCCACTTTCATGGAGGAGTATGAAAAATGCATGAAGCAGAATATCGACCATTTTTTTATGATCAGAACGTAAAAATTTCTTTAAAAAAATGTTTTCGATTCAAAAAATTCTTTTTAGATCTGTGAGACTTTTTGATCGATTACAACGTTGGCCTATGTTCTGTGCTGTATTCGTTTTTTCAGCGGTATTAGCTTGCGCTCTTCTAACTCTAATCAAGGTGAACTTACATCATTTTTTTATTTTATAATTTTCTTTTGAAATTAATCAAGGGTGATACCCGATTGGCACCCCAAGTTCTTTCCATGCTATTATTACTTATGGAAGCTGCTGCAGTTGCCACCATCTGCAAAGGAGGAGAGAATATTTCAACCAACGTAAGTACTTTTTTAGCTTTTTATGGGAGTCTTGCAACTGGGCCAATCCTTTCTACCCGATAAAAAATGTCGCCGATGGACGTATCTAACTGGGCCATTGTATCAAAATCATAAGTATCTAACTGGGCCAATGAACACTAAAATGATTGTATCCAACTGGGCCAATACTTGATTATCAACAAATGCGAGGAGAATTGGTCGTTTTTACTACTGCAACAAACTAACCATGTTTTTAGATGGTACTTTCCAGTTTGCGCCTTCGTACTTTAAACAGTTCCTCAAGACACACGGATTTATCGGAAATAATTACATTCCACTCGTTTTTTGTTTAATTAACAGTAAACGAGAAGAGGCTTATAAGTTAAAAAAGTCAATTTTTGGTCAAAAATGCCATAAATCTGTTGTTTTTAAGACAAAAACTGTGAAAAATGCTTTTAATGAAAGGCAATTTTGGTCGAAAATGCCTTAAAAATGCAATTTTGGTCAAAAATGCCTTAAAAAAGGTAATTTTGGTCAAAAATGCTTTAAAAAAGGTAATTTTGGTCAAAAATGCCTTAAAATAGGTAATTTTTGGTCAAAAATGCCTTTAAAAAAGTCAATTTTTGGTCAAAAATGCCATAAATCTGTTGTTTTTCAGACAAAAACTGTGAAAATGCTTTTAATGAAATGCAATTTTGGTCGAAAATGCCTTAAAAATGCAATTTTGGTAAAAAATGCCTTAAAAAAAGGCAATTTTTGGTCAAAAATGCCATAAATCTGTTGTTTTTCAGACAAAAACTGTGAAAAATGCTTTTAATGAAATGCAATTTTGGTCGAAAATGCCTTAAAAATGCAATTTTGGTCAAAAATGCCTTTAAAAAAAGGCAATTTTTGGTCAAAAATGCCATAAATCTGTTGTTTTTCAGACAAAAACTGTGAAAAATGCTTTTAATGAAATGCAATTTTGGTCGAAAATGCCTTAAAAATGCAATTTTGGTCAAAAATGCCTTAAAAAAGGCATGGCCGTGTGCCCGACAAGTGGGATGCAGGTTTCATTTAACTCAAGCTTGGTGGCGTGCAATTCAGAGGTTCGGGTTGACAGTCGAATATAAAAACGATACAACTGTAGGATTAATAAAATATGAAGTAAATTTTTAATTTTGATTTTTTTATTGTTATCCTACTACAAAATCGACGGTATTAATTTTAGCCGACTTGGGCACCAGTTTTGGCCGAATTAGTAACTATGGCTTTCGAGTGGTTGGCCGAGTTGGGCACGATAGTTGTCAAGTCGTTGGCCCAGTTAGATATATTTTGGGTCGTTGATGAAAATATTTGGCCCGGTTGGTAACCAGCCCTTTTTATTTCTTACATGCTTTCATTATATTCTAATCTAATACATAGTGTGTATAATTTTGACCAATTCAATTTTTAGAGCGAAGCTGTTTTTTCTTCGTTTTACAAATCTAAATGGATTCTTTGTTCTCCGAAGATTAAAAAAACATCATAATACTTCAAGAGTGTTCGAAAAACCCTTTATGTATCCAGGCAGGGGGATTTTCCAAGATCAACTGGGAACTTTTGCAGGTGTAAGTCTTTAATTTGATATTTTTTAATGTCTCCAAATTTTTTTAGATCATGAACTCGGCTTACACTTATTTCAACTTGCTGTATGCAATGGACAAATGAAGTTTTTATTCAGTCACTTTAGTCATTTCATTATATTATTGAAAATGGTAGTAAAATAAAGTTTATGAATATTAGCAGTTGATTTTATGGCTTAACCTAATGTGCTAAAAAAAGATGTTGGCTGAAAGAGCGAAAAAATGTTCTATTTAAAATGTTTCTAATTTCACGATGAACACAGATTTGTTGGTAAGAAGTAGGAATCATCGATAAGAACCTAATTCACCAAAACAAGAATTTCTGAAACTGACGTCATAAAAACTCAAAAGGCGAACCGAGATAACATCATCATGACAAGCCTTCCTCTGTGACTTATAAGTGATAACCCGGTGTTGTGTACTTAGCTTCTGAAATTGTCAAACTTTTTCATAGGCGGGCGTTATTAGAAAAAAAAAAAGTTTCTCCGCAAACCGCGAGACCCCTGATTTTCGAATGCTCTGTAATGCTTCGACCCATAACGTCCGACGATTATCAACGATGAGATGGGTTTGACGGATCGTTTCAAGAAATGGAAACGCGTTCTCGAGAGTTACATGACGTACGTATTTCGCCACACAGAATCAAAATAAACTTTCTCTCTTACATTTTATGTATTCTAAAACGATTTTTTCTTTTTTATATTTTCCAGCTATAGAAAAATCCTTGTTTTCACCATTTTGGCATTGTTTATGGTAATATTCATCTATCCAAATTATTTGGCTAGCAATGGAACTCACAGCACGTTCAAGTATGGTTCGTATCTTTCATGTTTTCTTAAGGTTTAGCTTTGAGAAAAAAGATCCCCACCCAATATTCTTTCTTTACAAGAAGTCGACACTTTCTTTTATTCCTCAGTGTCTTAAACTTATAAGATTTTAAAAGATCGTTGGGGGAAAGTGAAGGAATTCGTATATTAATGATGTTTTTTTCAGAGCGAATGCATGAATGTATTGATGAACGCTTGATCTCATTTTCATCGGACATTGAAGAAGGAAATGTCAACGTCCGCCACATCACACGCGAAGAGACGTCGGAAGTATCGTCATTTCTCCCGTTCGTCGGAAACGGTTTCCATGGCGTAACCATCACACCAGATTCGTCCGTTTACCTTAAGAAAGCTCGGACTTTGTCACTTCGTCTAAATTGGTCCCCCTCTACACCCTCAACAAAGAGCCTTCGATGCCGATGGAAGAAGTCGTCGTATCTAATTTCTTCAACGGAATCGTTCACCGCTATCAGTGCCTTGGCAACGGCCTCGAAATCATGTACCAGTACATGTCTCATCGTTTGAGGCCTTATTTATTTATCCAAGAACTTAAATTTGTCAATCCGACAAGTGATAAAGTTAACATTAAACTCACTAGCCCTAACTTATCTTTATGGACTGATGCTGAATCTAGAATTATAAGGTAATTCCATTTTTTTCTAATTCCCCCTCTCACTTAATCTAAACTTAAACAGATTATTTTTGCTATTTTCCACATTTTTTCGTTCAGAAACTTCCTTGTTATTTCTGCTTCTTTTCATTGGTAATTAGGAATTTTGGGCGTTATCATCATTTTTTAGCAAAGAAGGCCCTTTTTTACATATTTTCTCTTGTTTTCAAAGGCTACTGAACCCTTTTCTAAATTTTCTGTTGCTTTTTTTTTTTCTTTCATTCTTTTTTCTTCTCTCTCTCAAGAAACTAAGAAATGCGGACTTAGTTACTTCGTTTAAATTGGTCCCTCCTCTATCTTATTTATTTTGTACCAGAGATGGGCAAAATCTTAATCATGAATATGATTAAGATTTTTAATCATAGGAATATTTTTCTGTGATTAAGAATAAGATTAAAATCTTAATCACAGAGATGATTAAGAATAAAATCTTAATCACAGAGATGATTAAGAATAAAATCTTAATCACAGAGATGATTAAGAATAAAATCTTAATCACAGAGATGATTTAGAATAAAATCTTAATCACAGGAAATCTGTGATTAAACTCTTAATCACAGCAAATCTGTGATTAATCACAGGAAGTCTGTGATTAAACTCTTAATCACAGGAAATCTGTGATTAATCACAGGAAATCTGTGATTAATCACAGGAAATCTGTGATTAATCACAGGAAGTCTGTGATTAATCATAGGAAAATAACGATTAATCATTGGAATTTGGGATTAATTAAGGAAAATAATGATTAATCATTGGAATTTGGGATTAATTAAGGAAAATAATGATTAATCATTGGAATTTGGGATTAATTAAGGATAATAATGATTAATCATTGGAATTTGGGATTAATTAAGGATAATAATGATTAATCATTGGAATTTGGGATTAATTAAGGAAAAAGCTTGATCAATCATCAGAAAATTGTGTAATCACAGGAATCTGTGAATATTGTTACCTCTGATCACAATTTACTCTCAATAACTAAAAACTCAAAATCTATCAACCTCTAACACTCCAAAATTTTAATTTTACAACTCCAAAAATTTATAATATTGCCAAAAAAAAATTTTTTTTTAAATTAAACTTACAATATGGATTATTAATAGTTATGGTAGTTCAACTGAAGTTTGCTTATTATTTTATGAATTATAAATTTCGGGATTAATGGAATAATTTTATACTTTACGCTTTAATTAATTTTGACAAACCAAAATATGTATTTGAAATATTATAAATTTTTGGAGTATAAAATTAAAATTTTAGAGTGATAGAGGTTGATAGATTTTGAGTTTTTAGTTATTGAGAGAAAATTGTGATCAGAGGTGACAATATTCACAGATTCCTGTGATTACACAATTTTCTGATGATTGATCAAGCTTTTTCCTTAATTAATCCCAAATTTCAATGATTAATCATTATTTTCCTTAATTAATCCCAAATTCCAATGATTAATCATTATTTTCCTTAATTAATCCCAAATTCCAATGATTAATCGTTATTTTCCTATGATTAATCACAGACTTCCTGTGATTAATCACAGATTTCCTGTGATTAAGAGTTTAATCACAGATTTCCTGTGATTAAGAGTTTAATCACAGACTTCCTGTGATTAATCACAGATTTGCTGTGATTAAGAGTTTAATCACAGATTTCCTGTGATTAAGATTTTATTCTTAATCATTCTGTGATTAAGATTTTATTCTTAATCATCTCTGTGATTAAGATTTTAATCTTATTCTTAATCACAGAAAAATATTCCTATGATTAAAAATCTTAATCATATTCATGATTAAGATTTTGCCCAACTCTGTTTTGTACACCTTTAAAATTCAAATTTTAGCTGAGCCCTTGAAAGCATAGGTTGCCCACACCTGACTCTCTTTCATTTTTAGAGTTCCAGAACAGGGGAACGTAAAATCACAATATGAAATCACGAGTGGAACAATCAAAGGTGATCATGACGAAGAGGTCATAGTTGTTGTTATTCAAAAAACGATACCAACTGTTCTTGAGGTTTGTTTTATAATTAAAATGATTATTGTTAATTATTTAGTTTTAGATTGAACCGCATAGAGCAAAAGTTTTTGACATACCGTGCATTATCTACTCGGAGATGGTCACTTCAAGCATGTCTAACGCAAAGGCTTTAATTAAGTCCGTTGAAACTAAAGCGATCGAGGTAACTTGGTTTTTAATCATTCCATTTTATTTTCTATTTTTAGGAAATGAAAAACGTCACTAAAAGCACCCTTATAAAAATTAAAACCGAGCATTCCGAAGCGTGGAATAAAGTATGGGATACAGGATTGCACATAAGTCGCTCGAAAGCCGCAAACGCACTCAACGGAGATAAAATCAACGCCACTATTTACTACGTTTTGTCGAATGTTCTTCCGCCAAGCAGCATAGCCAATGTCAACAAAACTGCGTTGTCAAAGTCTGACAATAATAGTTACCTTTATTTAGCCGAGGGCTGTTATGGTGGATATCACCATACTTTGTAAGTTATTTATTTATTTTTGAAATAAACTTATCTCTTTTTTAGACAAGCGAAAAACCTTTGGAAAAGTCTGACTAATTTTGATGAAGTCAACGATATTGTATCATTGTGGTTACTTACTTTAGAGAAACAAGTGAGATTCATTATCCATGCATTTTATTGTAAATTGTTCGGAACGTTGATTTTCATACAGAAAAAGGGGTTGAACTTTGAAGGATTAATTTTTTTTGCAAATATTTTCAGGGCTGTCAAAAACTAATATCTAGTGGATACATGCACGTAATGCAGGCCCTGATTCTTAGTTTTGGCGGGTTTCGTTTCAGTGGCCACCATCTCGAGTTTAAAATTGATCCTAAGTTTTTACATCGAGACTTTTTATTTAGGTAATTGAGATATTGCCAAAATTCACTCATTTATAATAAAAATTTCGTTTTAGGAAAATTTCCTATGACGGTATCACATCGATTAATGTCAGCGTGACTCTTCAGGATGACAACAAAGCCATCCTGGGTGTTTCTCTTGATAAAAGTGACAAAAATTATTACGCCTGTGATGGAGGCTGCATAGAGGAACCAGTTAAACTTGGGTAAATATTTTTTAACCGTTATTCAACTTTTTATTTTATATAATTTTCAGAACTTCTGTGATTTACTTCCCTGTGAAAATGACTGAACCTATTACATCTATTCTGTACATAACGTCTGATCGAAGCCACATGGAGTTGATAAAGGACACTCTACATGTACATAAGATCGTCGAAGGTTAGAAATTTATGCTATTTGCAGTTGGGGCTGTTGTGGTTAAGGCAGCAGTCCTTCCTGGGGGGACTGTTTGTGGATTCCCTGGGAACAGCATTCACAAGTTTGGTTTAATATTTTAGCTCCTGATAATTGGGTTTCATTTTTATTTATTGTCTTGCTTCCTTAGTTTATAGTGTCATTCTCCCAATTAAAATATTGGCGTTTATTATTTTCAGCACCTGCTTATGATCATCACGTGATAGCGTTGCATCGTCATGGTCACCATCTAGGAGGTCTTCCAATTCTGTTCTGGGCTTCAATCAGTTTCCTGATAGTCGT
The DNA here is from genome assembly GCA_014119065.1 of Orius insidiosus. Lineage (NCBI taxonomy): Eukaryota > Metazoa > Arthropoda > Insecta > Hemiptera > Anthocoridae > Orius > Orius insidiosus. Next base: position 13,972 of record JACGAQ010002161.1, on the reverse strand, counting down.
GTTTCATTTGTTTTTGTTTAAACTTATCTTTAATGAATATTGTGATAAACAAGATAAGCATAGAGTAAGATACGGAAAAATTTAATAAACGATTCTGGTCATTTTCAAAGTGTTATTTTTAATCTTCCTATTTTTACTATCTTGGGCCTACGCTTTGCTTGTTCTGGAATGCAGCAAATATTAATTAATTGGGCTCAGGAAAATTTAAAATGTTATTTGGTAGGCCCAATGGACCCCTTTGGTGTTTCTGCTCTCAACTAGCCTTCAGGCTTGGCGCTGAAACAGCGCAAGTCACTTGGAATCAAATTGTTTTTGCGTTCGAAGTATAAAGAAGCAGGAAAAAGGACTAGCTTTCGAATTTCAGAAATGGAGGAATTTTTCTTTCGGTCCATAATTTTTTAAAGAGCTACAGTCTTTTGTAGTTGTGCATCAAAAAGAAAATTTCCGTTAAAAAATCGCTAATTTTCATTTCTGAAGTAAGTTTGGGTTCTAACTTGAAAAAAGGCGACGACATCTTGTGATGCAGAATGCGAAGATGCTTGACTTTGTGATAGTTGGAATCTTTGGACCAAAAGAAGTGGAGTTAAAAAAAAATTAATCTCTTAGGTTTAACAGATTTTAGCGCGAAAAACGCTAAAATGTGACATTTTTTAAAGTCAAAAATAGTCATATGAATCAACTTGAAATTTTGTGTAGATTACGAATCTGAAATAAAAAATAGGGGTTTTCCTTTGAAATAACGAAGTTAGGTTCTGTTGGGGGCACCCTGTACATCTAAACGCATTTTAAACTACACCATCAAATTCTTTGATTTAAATTAAGGGGGGTTTACATTTAACTTTTTTCATAAACCCACTTTTTAACGCTTTCCCACACGTGTACCATGTGTTTCCGGACACCCAGTATATGTTAGACTCTCACCACTTTTTAACTTCCATAAAGAAGTTATTGTGATACCCTCGACGTCGGGTTTTGGGGAAGGGTCTTCCAGACCCCGGAGGCTCAAATCGAATATTGATCTTTACTGATCTCAACTTTGTCCGTGGTTCCGGCCGTCCGTAGCATTTTTTTCCGGAACACTTTACGGCCACAGTTTTCAACCGATTTTCACCAAATTTTCTTTAGTCGGTGAACAAGAATGTAAGAAGGGCGATTTTTGAATTTCGAAAAAATGGCGGAGATATGTCTGTTTGAAATTTTAAAAAATTCGCTGCGGCCGAACCGTTAGTCCGATTTTCACCAAATTTTCACCAATTACTCCTTATATCTTTAAAGAATTTTTGGTGTAAAAAAATTGCCACCTTTTAATTATTATTTTTTTTTTTTTAGTAGGGAGTAATTTCATTCTTCTACCCATTACGAGAGGTACATCCGTAGGGCAGAGCCTATTATTTCTACCTTGACACTTAAAAAAATTTTCGAAAAAAAACTCGGAAAATTTTTTGAAAAAAAAAAACTTAGAAATTTTCTTGAAAAAACTAAAAAAATTTTTCGAAAAAACAAACTTGGAAAATTTTTCGTAAAACAAAGAAAACTTGGTAAAATTTTCGGAAAAAAAAAAAAAAAAAAAAAAAAAAAAAAAAAAAAACTTCCCCTTCCGTATACTTCCCCCTCCTTTATACTTTCCCTCCCTTCGTAATACTTTCGTCCCCTTATACTTCCCCCTCCTTTATACTTTCTTTCCCTTATACATCCCCCTCCGTTATACTTCCCCCTCCTATATTGTAACTAGTCTTTAAGGAAGTTTTCGTTGGAAGCTCTTCAATCCATTACTTTCTTCCAGGAATCTAGAACTCCTCGTCAAAATTAAATAGAATTTCATATTCCAGTCTGTTCTGTGAATATCAAGTTTAATTGGAATTGATAAGTAGAAGTCACCCAAACTCCTAAAGTCTATTTTGCTTTCAAGTAGGTTCTCGGTAATTGAAACTTTTCCCCTGAAACGACGAATAGTTGGGGCATTTTTCTCGAATCGAGTAATTAACTTTTTTTTTGTTTTTTGTAAGTGATCAATGATGGGTACATCGAGTTGAACAACCCGTCCGGCCTAGTTCCGGGAACTCAAGGTTCACAGGATATTCCGACCGGAACCGGATATTCACATAAAAAGCCCATCTATACCCAAATTTATTCTACTGTCCTCTATGCACAGATTTTTTGTAAAAAAAAAATTATTTTTATAAATAAACTATACAATTCTTTTCTGAGTGAAGATCTTTGAAGACAAGGATTTAAAATAACTTAAACGGGTTTTTTATTCAAATTACTTTATGTATTTATCAAAAAAAGAACATGCCTAGCACATAAAAATTAGGTATAGAAAAAACATGCAGGAATTTTTAAAATAATACCTTCTTAACTAACCAAACTACACAGAAATATTTTAAAACTCAAATGTACAAATTTTAAATGCTTTGTGCCTTAGAAAACTCAGAAAAAGAGCGAAATAAAAAAGAAATTTTTAAGCTATAAATAAATTATTTTTTAAGTAGTTAACATAGAAATTATTAATTACATTCTTTAAAAAAACGATTTATTTTAATATCACGATATACAAACCACTTCTAAGGCACTTCAGAAATAATTATCTATAAACTGTTTTTTATTAAAACAATCAATTAACAATTATTTCCGACAAAAAAAAAATCTCTCTCATACCATGGATATTCGAAAAAAATCGCTTTTGAAATAAAGAATTTGCGTGTTAACGGATGAAAAAGGTACTGAAGAAAATGAAATTTGCTCTGCAAGTAAGAGAGAGATAAATGGGATGCCCGTAAAAAATTTCACAAGTCAACAAAATAGTTTCTTCAAATGTCTTTCGGGACGTTACGTTCTTCTTGAAGGACAGCGATACTCCTTAAACTTCTGGACCTTTCGAAAAGGGATGGATCCGTGTAAATAGGTTCGCTTGGGTCTTCGAAATGTCTATTTCCGATCGGTACCATTGTTTTAGGGCTGACGTCCATCATACATCTAGTCCTATGATGAAAATTATAAAATAGGCAGGGGGGAAAAATTAACTTTTTACCTGGCGTTTAGAAACGATTTGCTTGTTGAAGGCATCAGAACAGAAAAAACGTTAGGCCTATTTTCTACATAATGCGAAGCGTTGTCAGTCGCTATGTTTTTCTTTATCACGGCCCATTTTTTTCTAAAACAAAATTTAAGTTCTGGAAAAAATTGTTTGAATATGTACCTGTAGCATAGAGCCCAATAAATAATTACTCCTACTAATGAGATAAAAACTAAGGTCAAAGCCATCACTAAAGTGTAGTATTCTTTATTTGTCAGACAGACGTTTCCGTCGAAGGCCTCTACTCTCTGTTGTTGCGGCATTTCGTAGCGAGATTCAAAAACCTAAAGAAAAGTTGATGGAAAAGAAGATGGTATTTTTATTTTACCTCGATCATTTCTCGAACGTGTTCCTCACTACCGTCAGTGGCGTTAAGCGGAGCTAAAACTTCTTTTGGGTATTCTTCGTTGCCTACTTCCCTCCTCTTTCTTCCAAGTGATGGCTCGCTCTTCCCTGAATGCCCGGTGCAGTAGGCCTGATAAAAGAATTGTAGGAAGGTTTTAATTATTTGTCTGTCATACCGGCTGGCAGCCTTCTCTGCAAGTCCGCACTGTCGCTTCAAATACTAAGAAATTGGATTCAGGGATTTTAAATGCGTTGAATCTCGCCTCCAAACCGTCCCCTTCTCTCGACCTATCTAAACCTGGGAAGACGTAGTTGTCGACTGGACATCTAAAAATATAATTCGAATTAAAACCATATTGAAAACAAAAGAAATTACCCAAATCGGTCGATCAGCTGTACGGAACGTCCTGAATAAGGATCACGTGCGATCACATTGGTTGCAAAAATGTCAGTAGCGTAGTTGTATCCGTCCTGTGCTTCAAGCCTGAAAGTCAACGGATCGCCGACAGCGATTGTGTTTGTAGGTCTTCCTTGGAATAGTATTAAAAGACGGACTCGTGAACTGAGCGAATTTTCCGCCGGAAGATATTCTATAGGAATCGGACTTCCTGAGCTGCAAACGTAATGACGTAAAAACTAAAATGCTGTGTCATCTTAAGACTTACTTAGCAGTCATATAACTTGAAGTAACGACGGCTTCTCCGGGACCTCTTAATAGACATGTCAGATTATATCTTTTATCTCTTCCAGTTTGTACAAAGTCACTGAACTGCACAACTACTATGTTGGTCATAACGTCACCGTACTGTAAAAATTGTGCAATATTTAATCGAAATCAATAGTCAGTCTTTACCCTAAGAGTTCCACAATCTGGGTATCCCTGAGCACCGCTGATTCTTAAAACGTTTGCTGTGCCTCCGTTCCCTCGATAAAAACAGCGGTCGTAATAGCCGTAGGTGTAGATTCTTCCGATAAAAGGTTCCGGGGTTCTCAGAGTAAACTCCATTCCATCTTCACTGCAGACTTGATTGACTAAAAATTCAAGTTTTATTAAGACGTATTTTTTTGCGCTTGATTACCTACCATCTAAACATTCTCCGCCTCCTGATCTGCCAGCAGATCTTTCATAGAAATCGTAATCTCCAGTTGTTTCAAAAAACGAAGGATTATTAAGGTTCAGATCTCTGGAGTCGTGATCACTCAATTCACAGTTTTCTTTCTGAGGAGAAAACGGTGTACCGGGAGACGCCCTACACAAAAATGTGTTATAAATTGTATAAGAGATATTCAAATGTCGAACCTAAAGTTGAAAGACCGGCAAACGAATTCATGTGTTTCCATACACGCCTTTTCGCAAATGTTCAATGAAGGGACAGAAAGAAACCGTCTGATGAACTGCCTCCTCGCTCTGAGCCGTATGCCGACCTATAAATACAAAATAAGAAAACAAATGTTTTTAACAAGTTAATATTACTTGTTTAAAAGAATCCGCTTCATCGCATCTTGATATAAATGGTTTTCCAGGATCACCAGGTGGAGCGTGAGGGTTGAAAAAGCCTAAGCCGCCCGGTGCAACAGCCGGTCCACCGGGTCCAGGACCTCCTGGAATTCCAGGCCCTCCTGGACCTAACAGATTGTTTCCAGGTCCGCCATAACCGCCTCCTTTAAACAGAAAATCAAACGTTCATGTTATTAATGAGTTCTTTCCAATCTAAATTGTCAAAGCTACAATACTTTCACTTTTACCGCCGTATGGATGATCTGGTGGTCCGTGTGCGGGTATGGGTCCTCCCCAATATCCTGGTGGTTCTGCAGGCATAGGGAAGTGTCCTCCTGGATAGTATCCACTTCCGCCACTTCCTCCTATACTTCCGCCTCCAATACTTCCACTGCCACCTGGTCCAGCACCGAGAAGAGGGTAGTGTCCTCCTATGGAATGAAAGCGTTATTAATCATTTCATTTGCCTAATGCTAATCTGATAGTACTTGTGTTATAATACGGACCGAGGTGCGGAGGACGTCCTTGTCCGTGGTAAGATGTATCCTGTCCTAGTGGGTCCGGCCTGTAATGTGGTGCCGATCCCGGAACTTCTCCGTCTAAATAGTAATCTAAAAAGAATATTAAAAAGTAGGCTTTTTAAGTTACTTACTCATTAGATTTTCATAATAGTCGTAATCAGCATCATAAATTATTCTGTGCCCGTCTCTTTGATTGAACCGGCTAAGACGGCATATTCTGAATCTGTCACTGTAAACGGCCGATCTGCATTGAAAACTAGCTTGGCGGAGGCATTCGTCTAAACATTCGCTGAGCGATCGACCCGTGATTTCCGAATGGAACTCGCCACCGAGGCGGCTGTTTCGGTAACGTTGAAAAGCCGTATCCGGTCTTCTTCCGTCCGCGAAGAGGTGGGATGTGCCCGAATTCTCAGAAAACTCGCTTCCTTTAGCTGTAGGAGAAATTGAAATACTTTTACGGGCATGAAAATGAAACTTACGACTGTCAAGGCAAACAAGGTCGTATAGATCGTGCGTAGGGCTGCTACTTATTCTCAAATCGTCTTTCTGCGACATCGAATCTTCTTCGAAAACGATGCACCTTCGAATTTGCTCATCGTATTCAATCGACCGACAAAAATATCTAAAATTTTTATTATATAAAATTTAAAATTCCAAATATTTTTTTCACTTTTCAGCCCGAAGACACTGCGCTTGACATTCAATTAGGGATAAATTGGTGTAAATGTCTACTTCAAATGGTCCTCCAAGTCTCTTGTTTTCTTCTTTGACAAATATTATCGGACCATCGCATCTTCTTTCGGCTGAAATGGCAAACGGTTAATATTGTTTGAAAAATTCTCGAAATTAGGTACCGTTTAAACAAGTGTTCTCTAGATAATCTGAATTGGGATCGTCTTCCAATAGTTGAGGGTGTGATCGTCTAGTAAACCTACTGAGCCAGCAAGTCCGTGCTGTGGCGTCATAAGTCGCTGATCGGCAAACAAAATTGAACTCGTTCAGACATCTAAACGATTTTTTTTATTTCATTCTTAACTTTTTTTTAGTCCCCGTAATTACCTGTCTTCACAGTCAGTCCTGTTAGCGGCAATCACTTCTTTGATGTCGGAAACCGCGAGTTTTAGTTTTTTCCTCGTGTGTCTTTCAAAAACGTAATGTCTGCTAGGGCATTCACGTTCTATACGACTTGCTGGGAAATTAAAAAAAAATTATAAAAGGAAATAGACCAAACGACTAATAACTTTTTTTTAATGTTTACTGACAGGAAAGGCAGACTTCCGTGTAGTGGACGCTATTGGGGACAAGGACCAAATTTCCTATCCCCTCAGGATGCGCTTGCTCCCTTGTCAAATAACAAGTGGATTCTTCGTATTCCACCGTCCCGCTAAAAGACGCTATTCGACTTCCGGGCTGGAAATCAAAAGATGTACAAGCACGGACAAGGTTGTTCGTTGCTGTTCTATCTCGTAGGCATAATTCTTGGCATTGTTCCAGCACTCTAAAGGGTGGAGCTGTATCTCTTACCTTCAAATGAGGGAAAAATAAAATATTATTAATATAATGAGGACCCATGATTAAAAATTTTAACGCTAATTACCACGTCGTCATCAAATCCTTGTAGCTGTTGATCTGGAGCCTTTCATACATCACTCGACCAAGTCCCTGGTTGCACGTGGTCTGAGCTAATGAGAAATGACGATTACCAAAGTTAGTAAAGAGGAAAAGAAAAAAACCAGGTATTGTGTTCCAACCGACTAGTTCAGGTTTCCCAGGCGATCACGTTTGCGATCAGTGGTCAATTTCATGGCAAGCTCATGACAAAAATTTTAAATTGAAAATTCCAAACCAGTCTGAACCTTTCGGTTGAAACACCTCAAATTCTGAATAAGTGCAATGAGATGAAGTCAGTCGACCGGACATAATGTAAAATTGAGGCGCTCCGGATACGAAGGGCGAACTCGACATCGGACAAATTTTTTAACTTCCTTAAAGAAGTTATTGTGATACCCTCGACGTCAGTTTTTTTTCATTTTCAGATTCTAGACCTCTTGGTGAATACACCCATATAATTTTTATGTTGAGTTCGCCATTTTTTCCCCTTTAAATACGTAAAAACCGAAACTTTAAAATTGTCGAGTTCGCCCTTCGTATCCGGAGCGCCTCAATTACGGTGCAGTATTAGAAATTTCAGGGCAAAATAGACCAGATGAAAATTAAAATTGACTCGAGTATTCAAAATGCGTTTCGGAGTAAAGCGTTGGAAAGTTAACTGTTAAAAAAAAAGTTAAAAGTTATTACAACTTCCGAATAACAAGACAAGGATTCGTCAATATCGCAGCTTATATTTTTGCACTGTCTAAAAATGTTCGTTACCGAATTTCACGCTATAGACAATCTACACAAAAGAGCTTTCCGGTCTGGGTTGCAGGATATGCGGAGGAGTAGGCTAGCGTGTGAGCGCGGCTCGCCGTTTGGTCCCTTACAGAAGTTGGGAATTCCGATCCGGAAGCAGCTGCCTCAGGCTTATATGAATGATCGGTCGACGACCCCCATTTTTTTCAACAAGTAAAATTCTAATATTCGATCCCATCTTATAACTTTTAATCTCATATAATATTTAAATAAATATTTAAAGTTTAATGATTTGGTTAATTATATTGTAATGGTTATGACTTATGAGTGTATACGTTTCCTCTTATGTAATTATATTATGGAAAACGTATCTGCTGTGGATGATTTAAATGCGAAGTCGGCTCCTTGAAAATGAGGGCGGCCATTTTGAGAAAGAACATGGCCGAAGATGGCCTTCATAAGAAAAAACGGGCCACGCCTCCAACCTACCACTACTATCTTCTTCCACTATTAAACTTTCTAAGAGGGTACTTGCATGTCTTCTGATAGTATATCATGCGAGAATTCCTCTTAGCAGATCATTTGAATGGGCCGAATTTTTATTTTTAAATGAAAAAAATATAAAACTTACCATTAGTGAGCATTTTCAGAACAGTGAGGACTGTTATAGCTTGGACCATCATGAATAAGAATGTTCTCATTTTGTTAGTTACTCAAGTGGTGCATGTTCCGAATGTGCTGGACTGAACGCAGATCGAGAACTGTCCTCCTCCGTTCGGATACTGCCCTTGTCTGTTCAACGGAAGTACCTCTCTCTATTATTAAACTTCCTCTCCGCGGGGTCATGAAGGACATCAACCCATACCGATGAACTGCTACAATGCTCCAGCACCCCCACCCCTTACAACTTTCGGGCTATTATTCACCTTAATACCGTGATGACACATTTTGCTCCTTTTCTCCCCCCCTTATAATACACAATATGGATTAATACTTGAATTTTTGTGAACAGGATGTTCTGCTTCAAAAGCTATGGATAACTAAGAAACAGAAAGTTTGGATATCCCCAGTGGTGACAGAAATCCTCCATAATTGCTCAAATCGAAAGGACAGGATGAACATCCCAAAGTAATCCCTTCTATCGAAAAAGAAAGTTTGAGACGTACGGCTGGAAAATTTGGTGAAGATCAGTTATCACAGTCGCTTGCTTGGAGGGAGGTCGCTTTGTTAGACTTCCGGCTCGTCCTACTGCGAACCAAGAATCAAAAAGGTGGGGACCATCCTTGATTCGTGAAAAAAATGAAGAATAAGATGGCTGGGCGTTTCCTTTCCCCTCCTATATAACTTCCTCAAGGAAAATTATCCTCAACGAAACGTTTTTTGAAATGTCTTCTAGACCCTGTGGGATCCAAATAAATAGTGGCGATCTTGTTAGAACTTCTTCCATGATGGCTCTCCATTTTTTCTCTCTTTTCAATCATTAATTTTTTTAGAATTACTATACCAAATTACAATTGAGGCGCTCCGGGTACGAAGGGCGAACTCAACATCGGACAATTTTTTTTTTCATTTTCAGATTCTAGACCTCTTGGTGAATACACCCATGTTGAGTTCGCCCTTTTTTCCCCTTTAAATACGTAAAAACCGATTTGCGGCAAAGCTCTAACTGCGATATCCGAGCAGGTACGAAGGGCGAACTCCACATCCTAGTCCACAACCCCCCTTTCTTTTCCCATTCCAGGGCATGACTTTTCTGTTGAGTTCGCCCGTAACATAAAACTTTAAAATGCGAATATCTCGAAACTACGTTTTGTTGAGTTCGCCCTTCGTACCCGGAGCGCCTCAATTATAATCAGACATGTAGAATAATCCGTTTTTCATTGAAATATATAATAACATGCCTGTAGTCAATTTAGTGTGTTTTAAATAATGGTTTTTTTTAATTACACGGTTGAAAAAGCACGTGTTTGTTTAGGCTCTGTGTAAACTAAGATTATTATTCCGTCATTGAACATTTTAAGGTCGCGCGAGTATATTCGCATATAATCTACCTACTCCGACATACCGGAGGTGAATAGATTATAGAGTTCAACTATTACCCTTGAAACCAAGGACTAATTACACGTTTTTAGCATAAACGTTTAGGGCCTTGATTGTGAATGGGGGAATCACCTGAGGAGGCTTAAGCGAAACGTGTCAGATGCCGAGTATCACAAGAAATCAGAGTTATGATGCTTCGCTTAGGGCCTAAACTGTTGATTCGCGGATACCTAAGAAGGATTTAGAGTCGATTTGGATCAGCTGGATGCAATAGATTCGGTTCAGTCATGATGTTAACATTTTTTTTCCTACTACGGTAGAGTCTTTTAATGTGTAATTTTACCGAAGGGCAATGAAATAATCTCAGCTTTACCAGAATGAGAAGCAGCGAGAACGAAAACTAAGCCGAACGGGAGTCTTGCAACTGGGCCAATCCTTTCTACCTCATAAAAAATGTCGCCGTTGGACGTATCTAACTGGGCCATTGTATCAAAATCATAAGCATCTAACTGGGCCAATGAACTCTAAAATGATTGTATCCAACTGGGCCAATACTTGATTATCAACAAATGCGAGGAGAATTGGTCGTTTTTACTACTGCAACAAACTAACCATGTTTTTAGATGGTACTTTCCAGTTTGCGCCTTCGTACTTCAAACAGTTCCTCAAGACACACGGATTTATCGGAAATAATTACATTCCACTCGTTTTTTGTTTAACAGTAAACGATAAGAGGCTTATAAGTTAAAAAAGGCAATTTTGGTCAAAAATGCCTTAAAAAAGTCAATTTTTGGTCAAAAATGCCATAAATCTGTTGTTTTTAAGACAAAAAAACTGTGAAAAATGCTTTTAATGAAAGGAAATTTTGGTCGAAAATGCCTTTAAAAATGCAATTTTGGTCAAAAATGCCTTTTTAAAAAAAGGTAATTTTGGTTAAAAATGCCTTAAAATAGGTAATTTTGGTCAAAAATGCCTTAAAAAAAAGTCAATTTTTGGTCAAAAGTGCCATAAATCTGTTGTTTTTCAGACAAAAACTGTGAAAAATGCTTTTAATGAAATGCAATTTTGGTCAAAAATGCCTTAAAAATGCAATTTTGGCAAAAAAAAAAAAAAAAAAAAAAAAAAAAAAAAAAAAAAAAAAAAAAAAAAAAAAAAAAAAAAACCTTAAAAATGCAATTTTGGTAAAAATGCCTTAAAAATGCAATTTTGGTCAAAAATGCCTTTAAAAAAAGGCAATTTTTGGTCAAAAATGCCATAAATCTGTTGTTTTTTCAGACAAAAACTGTGAAAAATGCTTTTAATGAAAGGCAATTTTGGTCGAAAATGCCTTAAAAATGCAATTTTGATCAAAATGCCTTACAAAAAGGCATGGCCGTGTGCCCGACAAGTGGGATGCAGGTTTCATTTAACTCAAGCTTGGTGGCGTGCAATTCAGAGGTTCGAGTTGACAGTCGAATATAAAAACGATACAACTGTAGGATCAATAAAATATGAAGTAAATTTTTAATTTTGATTTTTTTATTGTTATCCTACTACAAAATAGACGGGATTAATTTTGGCCGACTTGGGCACCAGTTTTTGGCCGAATTAGTAACTATGGCTTTCGAGTGTTGGCCGAGTTGGGCACGATAGTTGTCAAGTCGTTGGCCCAGTTAGATATATTTTGGGTCGTTGATGAAAATATTTGGCCCGGTTGGTTACCACTTACCAGCCACCACACCTCTTAACTAAAATTAGTTGTTCGGCTGGCTGGTAACTAATTTTAGTTAAGAGGTGTGGTCACATTGGAAATAAATTTTTTCAGCGAACTTTGATTTTATACTCACCCAAGTCTATTTATCCAGGCAGTGAATAAAATCGTGAAAAATTATGCGAAGAGATTATATTTGTGAGAAAGAAGTCAAAGAAAAAAGGATCTCTCTTCAATTTTTTTTTTATTTCTAAAATCATATCTACACCGAAAAGATGATCATTTAATAATAAAATTGTGGGTCCTCGTGGATGTCCCAAATGCTAAAAAAAGATGATCCATGTGAATGTGAAATTCTATCTTTATATTGGCTTTCTAATTACTCATCGCATTTAAAAGATTGAAATAAGAATAAGCGCTCTTTAAAACCTGAAAAATAGTCGATAAGGGATAATTAGTGAAAGCAGCTTGAGTTACGTTTGAAAACGAATTTAGCGACGCTTCCATAAATCCTCCTGCGCTCAACGTCATTGGATGTGTGCCTTTTCCATGAATCATCAATAAATAGCTTTTTGCTGCCTTTGAATTTTGAAACCATTGGCTTTCATATAGTGCAAAATTTATGAAAGAACTCTAAAAATTAAGGTGTTAGTGAAGAAAATGGGAAGTGTGGTAGATAGGGGAAACGTTTTTTTTTTCTCTACCTTCCCGCATTCTCGGACAAAACAGAGATGAGGACCCGACAAGTGAGGTACAATAAAAAGGAAATAAAGATGTAATAATTTCGAACTTACTTTCTGTTGTATGGATTCACCATAATAGCAATAAATGAATAAGTTCACTATTTCTGTCACCATAATTAGACCAAATTGAAGCTTTGAACTTATTGGAACTTGAGGCTGTAAACTATTTAATAAAAATGACATTTAGGGCTGAGAGGATTCACATGTGTGAAGTTGAGGCCACAAAGGCACAGAAGAAACCCCGAACCACTCATTACAACGAAAATTATGTAAAAATAAATGAGTTTAAAATCATTGAATAATCTAAAAAACATAAGTTGTGAAATAAATAAAATAATTTGATTTCACTTGATTAATAGACGGTGGTGGTTTACAGAATGGTTTAAACAATTTCGCAAATATCTTTCTAAAAGGTCGTTGTCGATTTCATGTTTTTCACGGCCCTTCATGCTTTCCTCATACAACGTTTTGCCCTTTCGAAGCAATTTTGGAGTCCGTAAGCAATGATTTCCAGTTGGGCTAAGATCTCCTCGGCAAAGCATACAAATGTAATGGCAACTTGTAAAACTACGACTAAAAGTATTCATGATGTTTTGTTTTTCTTCAAGGTGAATACGTACAAACACTTATCGTCAGCAAAACTAATTGGCTCGAACAACATACAATAAAATAAAAAGTATCTCTCGTGTCCAAGGGTACCAGCATAGTAGTGGGGTTTTCCTAGAAAATTTTGAATTATAAAAAGTAGAAAAAGAGGTCTGAGGCTGTTCGACGAAAAATGTACGTACGTTTGAATCCCGTCGAATTTATTATTGTCGTCCGAACCGTGTATATAATTGGAAATGGGCCGTGAAAAACTGAGCATCCCCCCAGAAGTCAGCACCATAAAACTGTACGTTTTGGAAAAACGTTGTTTATCTTTTTTCTTCTTTCGATTATTTCATATTTTTTCTTTTCGCATTTTTCAGACAAAGTTCCTTCGTAGTTGTAAAATCCTTTTCCGATAGAGCTAAAATTAAAATTTTAATAAAATAAATGACGGATTATTTATTACATGTAGATCGCTTCCATGTTTTTCTTGAAAATCCTTCCGCACAATAAATACCGGCGTGGCGACAGTTACAAATAACGCAAAATGTAGGCATTCGGAGAAATCCACGATGTGATCCAGCTTCAAATAAGCCGTGTATGAGAATAAAAAAAGTGAATAGCTTTAGTTTATATTAGTTTTAGAAAAGTCATAAATGAACTATTACCTAAAAACAAATATGGAACGGCAGTCCACCATGAGTCAATACCTCCTAGTTGCAATAAAAACCCGTAGTTTTCTTTCTTACCTTTTTTTAGAAAGAAAGCTTCGTTCATATTTGCCCTATTGAAATGGCACCGTGATAATTGAGTTGTTGAAAAACAGTTCTCTACAATAAATCAAATAAATAAATCCAGTTTTTACGGGTGAATCAGCTTGGATTAGCTTTTAGGTACTGAATCAATCGAATCAAAATTGCGGCCGTAAAGTGATCTGGAAAAATGCAACGGACGGACAGCCGCACCGCAGACAACCTTATAGTCGTTGAAGATCATTAATCACTTTTCCTCTGCATCTGGAAGACCATTTCCCAACATGGTGTCACAATAACTTCTGTGAGGAGGTAGTAACTAGGGCTGTTTATGCACGTTCCGTGTTCCCTAGCTGAGCGAAGTCTT